>CM057811.1:64252215-64313467 GCA_030067965.1 Latrodectus elegans | reverse complement strand
CAAAATATTTTGATTTCAAAGAAATTTATTGTGTTCTTTTATTAATTTTTAAATTTTATTTAAAAAATTTATCGAAATATAATTGTCTTTCATAAAGAATGGATAAAAACTCTAAATATAAGCATGGTTTTCATTTTTATTAAAAAATTTTTAATTACTGTAATTAGAAGCAAATTAAAAACTGGACTTTCTCATTTTGAAATAATTTTTATTATATTTTTTATAAAATAATAATTTATGAAATATTTTTTTTAATTATTTTGCGAATTCTGCGCAGTAGCTTTTCAATTTTCTTTTTACAAATTGCATAAATATAAATACCAAGACATAAAATATAATAAAATGTATAACTTTTCTCTTTACCGAGAAAATCAAAGATGATTTACGATGTTCTACCCTTGATATGTTAAACAAGATGTTTATTAAATAACCTATACCTGAGAATGATTTAACGATCTACTTTTATACTTCGATTTAATATAGCTATAATTTTTCTGCTTCAATTCTTCACAAATCCCTAATTATTAACTTACTTATTAATTTCGCATTTTAAAATGCTAACATTTTTTTTCCTTAATAAATTTATCAGTACAGAAAATCAGACATTTATTAAGTTAACTTCCTTTTTTTCCCCCCTTTTGTACAATATTTTACAAGAGTACCTTACAAGTAAGATAATACAGAATTAGTAAGATATTAGTAAGATATTACAGAATTAGTGAACAAGTAATTTTGTAGTATTTTACAAAAGCAGTGTACTTATGTAAAATATTGTGCAAAAGTAGACAGTACTCTGCTTTTATAAAATATTACAAAAATACAGTATTATCTGCTGTTGTTATTTATTTCATTATCGGATTAATTTAAAGCAAAATGAGCTGTATAAAATAAATTATGATTGATTGTTTATATATTTTTACGTTTAATCGTCTTAACTGGAATTCATCGCAATTTATAGTTTATGCCTAAAATATATACATAATAATATAAATAAATATAAAAAACTCAAAGCTAGCAATAAATTTATAATATAGGAATATATATATGCGAATATTTTTATAACATAGACTGTTATAAATGTAATAGAATTTCCATTGTCTGCCAATTGATTTTTAATTATTAAAATGTAATGCTTAAAGCTCTTGAAGTAAAAAATAATAATAACTCTATTTCAACAATATTTTGCCCTTTTGTTCATTGATATTGAATCCTTTAGTTTAAAACAATAAAGGAGGAATTCTTAATACAGTGAAAATGGGAATATAAATCTTTAAATAATAAATAAATTAGATGATGAAAGAATGTTGACATTCTAAGTAAAATTTTCTCATATAATATTAATATGTTTATAGAAATAAAATTTATAACTTTACTTTAAAAATTTTTATAAATTTATTATTTTATTTTATTTTATTTTATTTTAAAATAATAATTTGAAATATTTTTAAAATAAGTTTAGAATGAATACATAAAAAGTTTCAAATTTTAATCTTTAAATACAGAATTTAAAATTAGAGAAAGGAAAACGATAAAAAAATATCATCGTTTTTCTTAATCTTAATCTCGTTTACTATACCTAACTCTATTAGTCTTTTAATACGTAAAGGTAAATGTAACTCTTGTATATTTACAATAAATATATAGTATTGCGTTAAATCTGTGGAATCGAAAGTCCTGTGGTCGGTCATTGAGCAGTTACCATGGGTGTAATGGTCTGGAGAAAATTTTCTCCCCCTTCAGATGAATGTCAAAATGAGAGAGTGGATTCTCTGGTGGTGCCATCTATCGGAAGATTCTTAAAAAGAGCAAAGTTGTACTTTCACCTTCATGGTGCTCTAATTAAAACGAAAGTAACTTTAATTCGCATTGTCAAAGTACAGCGAGCTTGGCTTGTCCAAGTGTCATAAGAAACAACAACATATTGTACGTTTTAAATCATAAGCAAATTGACAGAAAATCACCTTATAATAAAAAAATACAATTCTGCCTGACATTGCAAGCAAAATTATCAAAATCTAAGCTGAAAACAAATTTTTCTAAGAATTGTTCATAAAAATTAAAGGTAAATATATATATACATATATATATATGTATCGACGTCGACCCATGAAAGTATGGTGAGGCTGGCTCACATCATAAGGAATAAGGGATATGTCGACATGACAAAAGCAGAGAACAGCACTCTCTTCAATTACTACTCGGACCCACTGAACCCACTGAAGAGATCCTTGAGATAAAAAAAAGTCTATAATTGAGGAAGGAAACCAAGAGGAAGATGAAGAATAAACTGAAAAGCATGGCCTACCCTGGAGAATCTGCAACAAATGAGCAACATGGCAAGAGAGATGCAACAATTTACACCAGACATTGACGACAAAATGGTTCCAGCTATCGAGTTCAGCAATCGCTTTGTCGTCCTTATCCAGAGAACTTTTGAAGGAAAAAAAAAACAAATATTCATCACCATGTTTTTCTCAAATGTACTGCCCTCGGCCCTACAGTCAGCGCCGAGTGAGCCTAAAGCTTCTACGAGTCAAGTGAGACCCGCTTCTCCTCCATCAACACAAGACTCTTCGCCTCTCTCAGAAAGCAATGTTGATTAATTTTTATTGCTGCATTAGGTTTTGTAATTAACCTTATTAATTAGCACTGACACGTTTAAATAAATATGCATATTGTAATTTTTGTCTTAAATATGTATAAATATTGTTTACATATTTAAAACATTCCTGTACCCGAATACACGAATACTCCTCGAGACAAATCCTACTATGCAGTTTTTCATATATATATATATATATA
This sequence comes from Latrodectus elegans, assembly GCA_030067965.1. Taxonomy (NCBI): domain Eukaryota; kingdom Metazoa; phylum Arthropoda; class Arachnida; order Araneae; family Theridiidae; genus Latrodectus; species Latrodectus elegans. The sequence goes on along the minus strand of CM057811.1, from coordinate 64,310,665 downwards.
TATATATATATATCTATATATATATATATATATATATATATATATATATATATATATATATATATATATATATATATATATATAATCTACAAAAAACATTTTAATGAATTTTAAGTGAATTATTTGTCAGACAGTTTTCAAAACAAGCAACGATAATACGTAGAAATATTTTAATAAAATCCAATACATACTTTCAACAAAATCTGTATTACTTAACATAATTAAAATTCATTTTTCATGTGAAATTTCTGGCATCAATAATCAAAATGAATTGACTTTTTTCATAATATTCGCTTTCTTAAAATTTATACTATAAAACAAAAAAAATTGACTAAAGAACAAATATACTTGTTGAAATTATTCTTTTATGTAAATTGAAATCTTACCCTGAGTATAAATCTTTCTTTCCTTTTCCGTGATTTTCTTTGTAGAATAAATGAAATTGTAACTGTAAATAAGCATTTGCAAAAATGGAACGTTGTAAGAAATGAATCATTTTCTTTGACTCTAGAAAATCTGATGCAAACGAATAAAAATTATTTAAGAAAATAACTGAAGTTGACTTTAATTATACAGAGAACTGGTTCAAAATAAATATTACTTGATCCTGAATATAATGATCCACCTACCTTCTTTAGAATGTCTTTATCAAATTTTAATAAAATATAGCTTGATTCAAACTGATTAAATTTCATTAAAATTCTTAATATTGGGACAAAAATATATTTCCATACTGTCATATTGCACTGTAAAAATCAACTTCTAATCACAATAAAAATCCAATACTTGTTTTTAAATAAAATAATACTATCCGATAACAATTTCAGTATTCAATCACAACTGATAATTTAAATATCTTTCTCAATTTGCTCAAAACAATAAAACTTTATATTCTATAAATATATTTTAACTAAATATATTTACATTAATATTCAGAATATACTTTTTATTTTCTTTATCTTATACAGTATTAAGATTAGTGATTCAGTTTCTGAAAAAGTGCTTAAATATATTCTACAAAACTCACTTTCCTAGTTTTCCCTTAATGATAGCAATGATTACAAAACTTTTTATGAGAAAAATATATTTCAAATTGGAAATATTCATCATGATAAAAATAACAAAAGCTTTTACAAATTATTTTCATAAGACCTGAGATGTAATAAAATAAATAAATTTTTATTAGCGTCAGTTTTTCCTTTATATTTTACTCTAAACTTTAATATCTTTTCCAATTATTTATTTGATAAAATATTTAATTCTAAAAGCTTATAAATCTTTGTGAATTCTCTACTCAATAATTAAAGATTTAATTATCATTATATTCATTGCTTAATTCGTCGATGCACGCTATAAAGCACTGCTTTATCAAAAAACTACTTTTGTTCTGTACTTATATCAATTTTGAATAAATAAAATCATGCTAATAAATAAATATTCAGTCTTAGTTAACATTTCTATCATCCCCATAGAAACGCAATTTCTACTTATAATTATTTAAAAAATTATGCAATTTGTGTTTACTATGAGATAAAAAACTATGTTTAGAGGTTTATACAGTGAAGGAGAAGCTTGAGAAGTTGCATTTGAAAAAGCACAATAAGCAGCTTATATATAGTATTTCTTATGTTTTAGAGAGAATACAAAATTAAGAAAGAATCTCTTGTTGCTGTTTTAAATAATAATGATATCGACATAATTCAATGTAACATTATCTACTTGTGGCATTCACCCGAAAAAGTTAATTAAAAAAGGAGCTTAGAAAATGCGTCGAGTAGTGAGTATTCCTAAAGCAGAGAGATCATATTCACAAAAAAATGTAATGAAAATAAGAAAATAGTCCAAACCAATATTTATACAGTATTTAAATAAATAATTCAGTTTACATGCTTTGTTTAGTTATGTTTGATTTGTGTAAATATAAACCGACTTCCGATAAAAATATGTATTACATAGTTTTTAAGAATTTAATAAGATAAAACTATATTTAATTCTTTTTAACTGTAATTATAATAGTTAGCTTCAAGATTCGAAATTAATCAGAAATTAATATTCAAAATAATGACTTTGCTAAAAAAAAAAAATATAATTCTGTATTCTTTATTATGAAATGTAGAATATATAAATAGGACTTACCTATATAAATGTAACACTTTTTTTGAAAATATACATTTGCGAAAGAATGTATAGTAAATTTTTTTTTTTGTTGAAATGCGAAGGATGTATTGACTAAGTATTTATAAATGTTTTTCATTTACAGTGAAAGATATCAATGGAAAAGTTTTAAATAAAGTAAAAATGTTTTAATGATATTTCACAGTTCTAAATTTAATTCCCTATTTCTACTATTTTTGAATTCTAATCAAATAAATTTACCAGAATTCATTTTATGGGCAATTACTTTTACATTTATTTTAATTTTTAATTAAGTCCTAAATACAGCCAAAACGAAAAAAAAATCTTGAAAAATTAAATATCTTAAAATTCAAGTAGTTACGAAAGCATAAACTTGAAAATTTAACAAATAGCATATAGTAGTGTGAGTTTCAGTAAAAATAGTGAAATAACTATCACACAACAATTCTAACCAGTATCAATAACAACTGACTACAGGATATTAAAATACTGCTTGCCAAGCCTCAAGATTGAGTTTCCTAGACCATTTCCAACGTAAAAACTTTACAAAATGAAAAATTAATTTCTTTACATCTGATAATTCTGCTGGAGTTATATCTACTAGTTTTGATTTTAATTTACGATCTTTATTTGATTTTTCTGCTCATAAGACAATCTTTTTATCAAAAGAACTCAAAAAAAAAATAATCTTTTTATTAAGAATACATACTGTTGTCACTCGGAAATCTGATTGATATCTGAAGACATATAAAGCCAACCCTTTTTTAATTTAATTTAAGAATACAGCATCTGGAAAGAAAACTGGAAATGAATTGAAGTTATACTATAAAACTTCAATCTATTTTCCGATTTCAAGATAAATCTTATATCTATCTTCAACATCCGTTTCAAAGGTAGATTTCATAAGAACTTATCCGTTACAAATGCAGAACTTATAAAAATAATGCATCTAATTATCTAACAAAATGCCAAAATAATTAACAACATATTGATCATTATTATAACATTGAATTTCACAGCTGGTTTGTGAGACACGTTACTTGTATAGCCACGATGACCTTTCTATCAAAAATTAGATTGCCGCTTTAGAGAAAGCCCGCCACAAGATCGACTTCATAAAAGAATTCACAAATCGCAAAAGATTTAAACTTCATTATAAATTAATTTTCCATCTTAAAAAATTTTATGTTTATATATATATATATATATATATATATATATATATATATATATATATATATATATATATATATATATATATATATATATATAGTATATATATATAGACATATATATATATATATATATATATATATATATATACTATATATATATATATATATATATATATATATATATATATATATATATATATATATATATGTCTTTTTGCTTATGAGATTTATTATCATAACAATAAGAGAATAATAAAAGAAATAAAGATTATTAATCAATCGAATTCCCTTCAACAATTCAATGAAAAAGTCAACTTCAATGAAAAGCAATTTTATATAATCAGTTATTTTAACTAAACAAAATTTATGAAAATATTAATTTAATAAAAAATGTATCACTAAGTTTATATTAATTATAAATTTTTACACTTGCATAGAATTTTTTATATTTACAATATTTCAAGCTATTTTAATTTATTCTTTAACAAAATTGTTGAAACATTCTTGACAGTTAATTACACAATTTGTTCATTTTTATGTATTTTAATTTAATATTTATAGATAGAAAAACAAATACGATTAATAGTTAACTAAATTCCTTTTGATTGCATGCAATTCAAAATTTAAATAAATGTATTTTTAAAAATATTATAAATAAAAAAGACAGTAAGCAGTTCGCATTGAGCTTTCAAAAATATGAATAAAGTATTTTCCTCTATTTCTTTCCATTGAAATTTTGATTTTATTCATTAAACTATGAATTTATTTTCAGTTTAATTAGATGTATTTGAATTTTATATACTTTTTCTCCTTTAATAAATGCATTAATACATTTTACATATACGTATGTTTTAAAAATAAGGTGAGGTCTCTTTTATATTCAACTGTTATATCATGCACATGATAGTTCATCATTATTATACATTTAATCAAAATAAAAGACTCAGAAAGTTAGCTCAATTCGAGAAATGATTTTATGTTATAACATTATATAAAATACGAATAAAACATGCATTTTAATTTTCAATAGTTTCTTTCGGAAGATATATACGTGTTATGTCTCACAAAAGAATATTTTTGCAAGTATTAATTACCGGATAAATAAAAACACATACATTGTCATATCAATAACACAAAGTTATTTAAAAATTTTACTTTTAAAATTAAAAACATTATTATGTCTTTTTTTAAAGTCATAGTTTCATAAACTTCCAATTTTTTTATTTTAGAATGCTTTTTTGTTCCTTAATTTCCCCAAAAAAATTTTGACTTTAAATTTCCATTAAACTAAAATAGTTGAAAAATATTATTAAGTATTTGAATGAATTAGATGAATATTAATTCTAAAGAATCCCTTAAAGAATTTTTCTTCTTATGGTTACATTACTAATAATTTCTAGAGTAAATATTATTTTGAAAATTTTTGTTGACTGTTTAAGTAATGTTTTTAATAATATAGATGGGAGATTTATTGAATAAAGGTTATTTTTCCGTAGCAAGGTGGATTACAAGCATTTTAATGAATTTCAAGCATTTTAATTTGTGTTCATTGATTTCATATTTGCTTGATTGTAATATAAGCAACATATTAAACTTAAAATCTTAATTTATATCGATACAAGAACAAAATGCTACAATATGGTTCATTTTAATTTTTAAGTATAGCTTGTATGTAAAAACAATATTAATTAATATCTTCCAAAATTGCATAAAATCAATTATCGATTTATAAAATATTACTTTTTCAACGAATAAAAGAATTCCGCATCATTTTTTGCTGCCTTACTTTCTCATTTTGTTTTCTTATTACAAATGTAACTTAAAACCTAACTTTATAGCCTCCAAATTTAAATTGGACTAGAAGGAATGATTAATAAACAAATCAAAGAACAAGTTTAAAAAAGAATTAAACAAAATGCTGAATTGATCATCCTAAAAATATTTTCTATTAAATCAAATCCCAGTGGAATTAAGTAGGAAAGTGAAGCACAACTCTGTACTACTTATGTAGTAGTACCTGCTTATATTGGTACATATTTTTAGAACAGGTATCAAAATCATTTTATAACATTATTTAAAAATATTTTCTAATTTAATTTTAAAATTTAAGGAATTTATCTGACAACTTAATATACTTAAAATGCGATACTCTCATTATAATTTGTTGCATTTGAAATAATCATTAAAAAAATTTAAAATTCCATTTATAAAAATTTATTTATTACTGTAGCTTATATTATTATATAAAAGACGCAAAATAAAAATGATAACTTCAAACATTTCGTTTTAAATGCATTTACAATTCTATTTAATATCGTGTAATGTAATTGAATTACTATTTTAATCAAGATAATAATTCAAATTAATTAAATAAAAATGTATACCCTGTACTTTATTAACTATACAATTTTACAATTCCTTAAAAATTTTATTAATATTTCCACTCCATTCACAGAACATTTGTTAAAGGAAGCTTGACAATTAATTATATATAAAGTTTGTTTTATTTGTTTCAATTAATTATTCCTGTACCAAAGAAACAGCGATTATTAATCAATCGAATTCCCTTCAACAATTCAATGAAAAAGTCAACTTCAATGGAAAGCAATTTTATATAATTAGTTATTTTAAATAAATAAAATTTATGTAAATATTAATTTAATAAAAAATGTATTGCTAAGTTTATATTAATTATAAATTTTTACACTTGCATAGAATTTTTTATATTTACAATACTTCAAGCTATTTTAATTTATTCCTTAACAAAGTTGTTGAAGAATTCTTGACAGTTAATTACACAATTTGTTTATTTTTATATATCTTAATCTACTATTTATAGGTAAAAAAACAAATACGATTAATAGTTAACGAAATTCCTTTCGATAACTCTTAAAAACAAAAGCTTTACTGATGACACATTTTTAAATTTGCGTTTTAATTAAACTTCCAGTGGTTTTTAATAACCCAGATTATAAACGATATTTATTTTGAAAAATATGCAGCAATCCTAAATTTGATATTATGCTATTTTTCTCTTCGAATTAATGGTTTATTTCCTCAGTCCATTTGAAAGCGAAATTTATCAATAAAGCAATCAAATGAGATGTAAAATTATTTCCAATCTTTAAAGTTTCTTTTATTTCAATAACTCTTCTTTAAAGTTAATTTTAAAATTAATAGCATTTTTATAGAAATATTGAATAAAGATTTTTAGCATCTTTAGTAATCCTTACTTTAATTAAATTTTACATTTTATTTACATATATTAAAAATATTTTGTGTGTACTGTTTACTGATGAAGAGTAAATTTATTATTTTTATTTTGAAAAGATAAATCTTTGTAATAGATTTATCTATTTTATTTTATCATGTGTGTGTGTGTGTGTGTGTGTGTGTGTGTGTGTGTGTGTGTGTGTGTGTGTGTGTGTGTGTGTGTGTGTGTGTGTGTGTGTGTTTGTGTGTGTGTGTGTGTGTGTGTGTGTGTGTGTGTGTGTGTGTGTGTGTGTGTGTGTGTGTGTGTGTGTGTGTGTGTGTGTGTGTGTGTGTGTGTGTATAGATATAGATATAGATAGTGTGTGTATATAGATAAAGATATAGAGGTATATATTTTAAACTTTATCTATTATCTAGTTAAAATTTATTTTTCAAATTATATTATTAACCAAAGCAAATTTTATATATTTTTATGTTTCTGTGTATTATATATATATATATATATATATATATATATATATATATATATATATATATATATATATATATATACTTTATAACAGTAATTTAAAAGTTTTTGTGAAAATTAGAACCCAATGAATATATATAAATGTTCAATTTGTTATAATAGTTATGGCAAAATTGCTTCGAATTGTTTCCACCTTTTGCGAAAAATAATCTCTTAATTCGGAGTGTCAACTTAAAATCTTTTCTATTTAAATTATTTTCACTTAAAATTATTTTTATTTATTTAATTGTTATAAAATTTAATGAATAATAAACAAGTTTAGTAATTTCGTTAAAACATAAATTTAATTTTTTTCAAGAAAATATGATACTTTTTCCATTATATGATAATTACCGTAACGGGAAGAAATCGTAAATTGCTTTATAATTTTTTTACATGACATACATTTGCGTGTATCGTGTATTGCTTAAAAATTTTATGTTTTAAGAAACTACTAAAAAATAATGTAAACATTTTATGAACCAAATATTTATCACTTTTTGACAAAATTCATTTAAAAGCTTATATTGATTTCTGATAAAAAAAACTGCTTCGCGATCACATCGATTATGTAAAATATAATATAATAGTACATTTCTCTCTTTCAATGAAACAAAATAAAATTTTCTATAATTGTAATGCTCCTTTTAACCGATAAAAATAACCTTTAAGAAATATTTTCACCAACTAACTTTAGCTTTGTTTAGTATTGTTTGTCATTCATTAGTAAATTTTTGCATAAAAATATCTATTAGAATATATTATATTTAAAATCATCTTAAGTAGTCTATATTATTTTCGCTTTTCCCGTTAGAAACATGTCGTTTCTTTAAGAATCATAAACTGGACAATAATAGAAAGGCACCTAAAATAGTTGTAATTCCCTATTGTTTTAATTAAATTTCTCAAGTAAATAAATGTAAAATATTTATAATTAAAATTGTATTTCATGATTTTATTACTCTACTACATTTTAATTGCATTATTGTTTTTCATGTATTTTTTTTTAAGAATTTATTAGTTTCTCGTTATAAATGATCATTTCATGGAAGATACAAAGAATTTTTATACTTTCCTTTCTTGTTAAATTTAAATAAATCAATAATCTTTAAAAAGTAGAATATAAATTTTAGAAATATTTAATTGTTTTTATATTGAAATGATTCATTTTTATTTAAATATAAATACATTTTCTTTTATGTGCTCTTTGTTTGATCTCTCAAGTTAAAATAACATATAATATTACAGCCACTACTATATTTGGTTTTCTCTAAGTAATTGCGCTTTATTTAATTATTACATAAACTTAATAATGTTAATTATATATGTCATTTCAACTGGCATAATCTGAAGTATAACTATAGAGCATTTTTTTATTTTAACTTTAGAGTCGTGAAAGAAATTTTATTGATTTTAAAATCCATTAGTACCTAGTAAATAACACTTTAAATTTTTTATTTTTCTAAAGGATAGAAGTTGTTTTTAACCCTTTTTCTATATGTCTTACTTATAATAGTATTTTTTGCACATTTGCATAAAAAATGATTTATTTAGAAAAAAAATCAAATTATATAAACATTTTTTTTCTTTTATGTTCTTAAGTACGCATTTTATTAGAATCGTCTCATTAATTTTGAAAGAGAGATACGAGACATTTTCTTCGAGAAATAAAATACGAAAACATTTATGCACAGGAAAAAGTTTAAATACTTTTTAAATATGTTCTTTTGATTTTTTTAATTTTGATAAAGTGAATCAAATAAGAATAGATTTATAAAATACTGTAATGCTTTGATCCCTTTGTGTGTGTGTGTGTGTGTGTGTGTGTGTGTGTGTGTGTGTGTGTGTGTGTGTGTGTGTGTGTGTGTGTGTGTGTGTGTGTGTGTGTGTGTGTGTGTGTGTGTGTGTGTGTGTGTGTGTGTGTTTTTTCAAATAAGAGTAGAACTTAGAATTTTTACAAAATAATTTCACTTCAGTACTTTTAAAAACTTATTTACAATCAGGTAACAATATCTGTAACATGAATTAAAAAAACTACTTGCTTATTACAATTAAAAACTCTTTCATTTACATCATACTGCGTAAAAAAAGTAGAAGGACAATTCTAAATGATGAGCGTATAAGTCTTGTTAGTAGGAAATTCTTCTGCCATTTGCTTTAACTACTTCAAATACTCAACGTACCACAAAATCATATCAGCCACGAATTTCGGTTTGACAAAAATTGCCTGGAATACAATTCAAAGCTGCTTGAAGTTCTATCAAATATTCATATTGCTTGTCTCGGGCATAAACATGCCCAGACAGTTACTGACCATATATTTTTAACAACACTGAGGTCTGTTCTTTTAGCAGGCCATGGTAAAATTCGAACATTATTTGTTTCAAAAATTTTTTAACAACATTGGCCTCGTGAATTGATGCTCCATGTTTCCGAAATATCCAATTTTATTCGCGTAACTTAGCGCGATGGGGAAGAAGCTCTGAATTTAAAATTTGAATTTAATCTGTATATTTCTGTCTTTCATTTAGACATGCTAGATTGGTCTTCCTAACGTAAGCAACAGATATCCAAACCATTAAACTGCCTCCTTCTATCTGTCTGGTAGAATACGTTTCTTCTTCTCTACCCAGTCAATAATATTGAAAACTGTCTGAGCCATCTAAATTTAATTTTTTTTTCATAAGAAAAAAATAACTGAAGTCCATTCGGGGTTCCAAGACATATGTTTTTCGCCCCACTGTAGATGGTACTTAATGTTCTTTTCGTTCCACTTAAGATGGTACTTTCTTTTCTTAAGTAAGAACGAATCCGATTTTTATATGTAGGTGTAAAGTAAATGAGTGATTTTAGTTATCTTTTAGTTACATGAGTTATTCCAGATGTTCTTTTGCTTATAAAATGCTGCTACGTGTTAAGTTCTGTACACATTTATCTTTGATTAAGTAGTGTCAACTTTTTAGGTTTGCATACCTTTGCTTTCCTTTGACTCTTAATATTTTTCAAGAAGTTAGGAACAGTGTTTGGACTGATGAATTGGTACCTTGCAATTTCTCCTACGCCTTTCCCTACATCTTTGCATGACACAATTTGGACTTTTTGAAATTTCCTTACAAGTTTTCCTCTAGGCAGTTTAACTGTAAAAAATTAAGGATTATTTTCAACATAATATATCTTTTGAAAGAAAAACTGTTTAAAAGAACAATGTTTTTAATATATTAAAATGCCAGACTGCAAAATGAGAATATTTATTCAGTGGTTCTTTTACTTCTTTCACAAAACAAAAATCGTTAGATACTAATTTATAAAATTTTCTTTAAAAGTGGATAAAACTTATTCAATGAAAGTAAAATGAAAATTATATAAATAAAAAAAGATTTATTTTAGTTGCTCTAAAATATAAAGCATACTTTATAAAATATGGCTGTCCTAATTTTTCTAGCAGTGTACGTATATATACATACATACATATATATATATATATATATATATATATATATATATATATATATATATATATATATATATATATATATATATATATATATATATATACATATATATATATATGTAATATATATATATATATATATACATATATCTATATATATATACATATATATATACATACATATATATATATATATATATATATATACATATATCTATATATATATATACATATATATATATATACATACATATATATATATGTATATATATATATATCTATATATATATATACATACATATATATATGTATACATATATATATATATATATACATATATATATACATATTTATATATATATATATATATGTATATATATATGTATATATATATATATATTTCAATAAAATTTATAAAAATAGCTACAAATAAATATATTGGAAAATGTTTTAACTTATAATAACATTTCAATCAACTTCATTAAACGCTATATTTGGCTAGTAGAGCTTTGCTTATAAAAGTGAAGTAAGGCTTCATTATTTACTACAAGGTCACCCAAGCCTTGAAGAAGCTTGTAATGCCAATAGTGTTTACGCTTAGTCGTTAAATTTATGTATTTATTTTTTTGCTTTACATATAGTATTTGGTGCGGTTCTTGCAGGTTTGGATTTGTATTTGGATATGGATTTGAATCTGGATTTAATTTTTATTTAATTACTATACATTAAATGTATTTTGGCAACATTGGATTTTGGCTTATATATATATTAGCTTGACGTTTACTCCTTTTATTCTGGTTTTAAGTGTTTAGTGTGTCTTTGGGGTATACTGGCTTCTTTAAGAATATGTCTTAGGCCAGTGCAGAAAATCCATAGTTTTTGCCAATGTGGTAAACACCCCCTGATGAAGCTGACCATGTTTGTACTTCGCTCCATTTTCCTTTATTCTATTTTCTTTGAAACTTTAAAATATATATTGAACATTTTTCCAACTGTTTACTATATTTCGTATTTTCCATGTATTTTAAGTGTATTATACTTCATGTAGTATTTGATTATTATTCTCCATCTAATATTTGATTATTAATTTTATAAAAATATACTATTATATATATATATATTCATCATGGTTTAAACAATTTTTTTCATTCAAAAATTTTTTCTAAATAGTATATTGGAAATGAAACATTATATCAGAGTATTGATGCCAAAAATAAATTCTTACATAGTTAGAGCTGCAACATTTATGTTTGATTTTTAAAACGTATCTCATGTTCTTATTTCCTTTATTTTTTATTATCTGTGATTTACTGCGGTCCTTGTACTCAACATTTATATCAGTATTCCGAATAACTCAAATCATAGTGACTTAAATCAAATAATAAATTACTTCAAAAAACCATTGTGCATGAAGAATCAATCAAATCTTAGCTTCAACCAAATACTTAAGCTTACATTAATATTATTTATTTCTATTTAGAGGAAAGTTTCTACGTAAGGATATTTATTCCCCATCCATATCAGGGATAATAATCCAATAGAATTGATTCTTATGATAAATTTATTCTGCAATCCTACATTGGAAATGAATCCATTATTAATGGACATTTTTACTACAATCGTAACAATAACTCCTGCCTTATGACTCAAAAATAAATCATGAGAAATGCTGATATATATATATATATGGAAATAAATTAGAATTTCGCTTATTAGGTATCACTTTATGAACTATTGTCTCTATTACTGTTATTTTTATCTCACCAACAAACAGGTGTGCTTATTCTTTAGAGAAAACAACGCTTACAGTATTTATATGATTTGCAACACGAAATTCAATGTTTTAAATCATACGTATTATAAACTCATTAGGTCGTGGTAGACCAGTGGTTAGGGTAACTGTCTTCCATCCGTAAAAGCGGGGTTCTATTCCCAACGCAGCCAAAGACCCACCGAGTACACGCGATACATACGAACTCGTTAAATCTGTGGAATCGAAAGTCTTGTAGACGGTCATTGTGCAATTACCATGGGTGTGATGGTCCGGAGAACATTTCCTCCCCCTTCAGATCAACGACAAAATGGAAGGAGTGGATCCTCTGACGGTGCCATTTATTGGAGAATTTTAAATAATGAGCAAAGACGTACTTTCATCTTTGTGGTGCCCTCATTAAAACGAAAGACGCTCCCTATTGACTTAAATTCGTATAGCCAAGGCATATCGAGCTTGAATTGTCCAAGTGTCATAAGTAACAACAACATAAATTTATTCATTTTAAAGTTCATTCAGTGTATATTACTAAAATCTAAAAAGTGGAATTGGTCGATGTGGTACAAAATATTAAAACGTTTAATGAGATTTTACTTCACGTTTAGCTTGAGAAAAACATTTTGACTTTTCAATAAAATGTTTTTTTCAAGTTTAAAGTAAAGTAAAATTTCAAACAAACTTCAAAGTAAAGAACATTTTTCAATCATATTTGAGTTTGATTAGAAATAATTTTAATTTTTCAATTGTTCAAATATTCATAGTGATGTTTTCTTACTTAATATATTAAATTAGTCCATACAAATTCACTTTAAAACTTAGGAAATGTACACAATATTTATTGAGGAAATTATTTAAATATTGTATATAATATATTATATAAAGCAAAATATGTTAATTAAGCTTGAGCACAAAAGTGGCTGTACTACACTAGTATTGCATACAAAATAATGTAAAGATTTATGAAACCATTAACATCATTTTGCCGTTAATATTTAAATTAAAATTACGAAACCCTCTTAAATTGCAACAATACGCAGATGTGTTTAATAACAAAATATTAATTAACATTCAATTACATAATGCTTATAATTTCAAACGTTAAGTGTTCTTTAATATTAATAATATAAAAAGTACATTGAATTTGCATACTTTTGCTGCAGATATATTTTTAAAACAATGCAAAACAGGTTTTCAGAATTACATGTGGTTAGTTTACATTTTGTTCATGCGTACAATATATACATTGATTCTTATCCAATCAATAAAATAAGTTCTACCAACCCAATATTTCTGTTCTTATGGTAGAAACTGCAAAACCCTATCTACACCACACATAACTTTTTTTTGTTTTTAAACTTTATTGTGACCGCAATGTAATGAAAGATTTGAAATAGGCAAAACTTTATTTGGGAAAAACAAAATGATAGAAATCAGATCTTATTTGGCAGATTATTATCGAAGAACTTTATCGAATAATAAAATACATAAAGTGAATCAAAGTTCAGAAACAGGCATAGCTTTGCTGCAATTTTAACTGCAAGAAAATTTTCAATAATCCATGAAAAATATTTTAAATATGCATAATTAATTTTATTAACATTATTCTAAATTTCAAATTAATTTCTTAAGTGATTATATGTCTTGGTAATGATTGATTAATGAAGATACAATATTATTGCAATAAAATTTATGTTAAGATACTGAGAGAAAGAACAACATAAGATTCATTTAAAACAAAGTTTCAATCACTCTGTATATTATAACAAATTCATGGTAACGCATTGCAGATCTTCTAAAAGCACAAACAATATAAGTCATTTTTACTATCAATAGGTATTCATTACAGAAGCAACAAATCAATATTCAGGTGTCCCAAGGTGAAAAACCATATCTGGTAAATCAGTAATCAAGTATCCCAAGGTGAAAAACCAACTCTGATAAGTCAGTAATCAGGTATCCCAAGGTGAAAAACCAACTCTGATAAGTCAATAATCACGTATCCCAAGGTGAAAAATCAACTCTGGTAAGTCAGTAATCAAGTATCTCAAGGAGAAAAATCAATTCTGGTAAGTCAGTAATCAGGTATCCCAAGGTGAAAAACCAACTCTGGTAAGTCAGTAATCAGATATCCCAAGGTGAAAAACCAACTCTGGTATGTCAGTAATCAGGTATCCCAAGGTGAAAAACCAACTCTTGTAAGTCAGTAATTAGGTTTTCCAAGGTGAAAAACCAACTCTGGTAAGTCAGTAATCAAGTATATCAAGGTGAAAAATCAACTCTGGTAAGTCAGTAATCAGGTATCCCAAGGTGAAAACCAACTCTGGTAAGTCAGTAATCAGGTATCCCAAGGTGAAAAACCAACTCTAGTAAGTCAGTAATCAGGTATCCCAAGGTGAAAAACCAATTCTGGTAAGTCAGTAATCAGGTAACTGAAGGTGAAAAACCAATTCTTGTAAGTCAGTAATCAGGTATCTCAAGGTGAAAAACCCAAAAATCTTAGGCACCTATCTCGACAAAATTTATGATTATCAGTAGGTCTTAGGATAAAACTAAGAAACGTTCAGTTTGAGAACGAAAATCAAAGTATCATTCCATGGTGAGCAAATTATAATACATAATAGTATTTCTAGTAATGACACATATTCCACGACTTGAGCATTTATAATTAGCTTAGTTTTATTCTTGAAGAAGATACACGTGAATTTTAAAATTTAATGGTTGCCAATACATTTGTTTAAATAATCCTCATATTGCTTGGTTAAGAGTTTATTTGAGGTTTTTATATTCTTTATTTTCTACATATTTCTAGATAATAAACCATATTTACAAGCCTAAATCTGAAGAATTACCAAGCAATAAGATGTATTTGCAGAATATGTATTGATTAGATGAGAAAAAGTATCATGTAACTAGCTAAATATTGACAAAACATTCCAAGGAAAGCAGCTTTACCACTAAAAAGTCACGGTAAAACCTCACTTTGTATATAAAAAAAGTCAAACATGAAAATAAATATGTATTCCTAATGCATATTTGTTCTTATATGTATCCCTTAAAAATAGGTGGTATAGAGAGAGAGAGAGAGAATTTATGGGAATAAAAGGGATATTGTTTTCTCAATCTGCTGATATAAAAAAAATTCTTTAACAAATTATTCTTAGCCTTAGTATCTGTTGTTGGACTACCAAAGAATTCATATCGTTAGCCTCATAAAAGGCAATGATATTAACACGCTTCTACTCATTGTAAAATAATGATGTTTTAAAACAATGTATCATTTTAATATAAAATTTAAGCTAGCTATTCAGTCTAAGCAACAAGATATCAGAATATGTTATCGCAATAATACAAAACTCCACTTTAACATAGGTGCCCTGAAAAATCGATAAATTGGAAAAACAGCAACATATCTTAATAAATAAAACATCAATTTAATCAGGCCCGTAATTCTTCTCAGCCCTCTAAATGCTTTACCCTCGCTGACGCAAATGCAGCTGCCAGCCGAAAATTAATTTGTCAGCAATTTAAAAGTTTTCAATTCCAAAATTAAACAGCGACAGAACCCCATTTCAATTATAATAACCAGCCTTAGAACAAAACACTTGAAAGGCATGAGAATTTTTACATATAGACAAAGAAATTACGCCAGGATTTATCCTCACTGCCCGGATAACATCCAACTGGTTCCACAACACATCTTCAGGTGTCCAGCAATGCTCGCACAGCTATTTAACATCAACATAGAGAATCCTATGAAATTTCTTTTTTCAGATGTTGTATAGAATCCGAAGACAGCCCTAGAGATCTCTACAGCTTTATCTCTCTATGGATATGACATCATGTATTCGACATCATAATCATCACTTTAATATATTTGAATTCATTTAGCAGTCGCCATGAATTTCGTTATATCCAGACACATTATTTATATAGTTCTTCAAAAGTATGGCCTTGAAATTCAACATTTATTAAAGCAGTTTACAAAATAACTAACAAAGAAAAAGTCACTTTATTTTTCTTACATCTTGAACAAAATGAAAATCTACTTTCTTACCCAGGATTCGAAAAAGTGAACTTATTCCGAAAACTTCTTGTTTTGGACTTTTTGTTTATTCAGGGTCTCGTTGATCTGTTGAAGCCTATCGGCTAACCAGATACAATCAGAAACAAATACAACACAAATTGAGAAACGTCTTATTTCTGGGGACTATGATTTTCTAATTCGAATCCTGACTTCCTTTCTGATGCTAATAACCACGGAATATTAATTCGTGAAAACAGTAATTGGCAATTTATTACAGCATTCTTATTTTTCAACTAATATGACAGTAAAAGGGATATTTTGGAATAATGATTTACATTTAAATGGATCGCAAGATACTTCAGACATATTGCAAGATTAGTAATATTCTGGAAACTATACAATTTTGATAAAGAGGGTTGCAGCGACTCCAGTTTTTTCTTCTTAAACCCTAAATTTTTTAGAAAATCAATCTTTTCCAATGCTGAATTTTCGAAGAAGTGGAGGTCACCTATCAGCCATTCCTTGTATGTCTGCAAACGGCCTAGCTCTTCATTTACATTGAATTGTGATAAGTTTTTAGAATGGCAATTTCTAGATTGGCAAAATGTTAGGCTAAGAGTTTGATTTTGAAAGACAGAGAAATCTTCACAGTCTTCTTAAAATGTCAAGCTCACCAGATTTATGCTGAGCATACCCTGGAATTTTTTCCAGATTATTCCGCAGAGGGATTTTCTGCAGAGGACATTCATTTGTTACTTCTTCTTGCCCTTAATTTTGCTAAGTTCACTTAGGATCTTGGATTTATGTCAATTAGAAGAAGATTACATACAGTGAAAAGAGCATTTACACTCTATAAATCGAGAATAAATGCTTCAATTTTCAATTTTTGTCATCGTTGAGTACTTTTGATTTTGTAATATTTATGTTTATGTATTGAAACATTACGCATATTAATCTTCATATCCATGGTTCATTTTTTTCTGTGTACAATGTGTGAAACAACTTGAATTTGAAACGAAAGTAATACTTCATGAAGTTCAATTTAATCATCAAAATAAAAAATCAAAACTACAATCATTTTAATACTTTTGAATGTTATAAATGAAGTTAATTAATTATAAACAAGTGGGAGAAAATGAATAAAAATTTGGAGAACTTATTAATTAAATAATAATCTAAATTCATATGCCCTCTAAATAAATAGTGCTGATAATGCTCATGATGAAATATGTCATAATAATTTAAACAAAATATCACAAATGAAAAATAATTATTCAAACTTGAATAATTTTCAAAAAATTAATAAAATATTAATTTAATATAAATTTTTTCAATTCTAACTCATAAACATTTTTCAATGGAAATATTTTAGTTAAATTTTTAGAAATTAATTGAATTTCTTTCTGTACATACTAATCAAGAGAAAACAATAATCATATTTGCATAGTATTGCAAATTTAATTAGAGTATAATTATTGAATTTAACTATATACCTTCGAAACAAATTTTTCAGCATTGTTGTATTCAATGGTGTAACTGTATGTGTGTAATAGAAAACCCTCCAAAAGCGTATTACCAAATTCACTACAAAAAACTTAGATTTTTCATATGAATAAAATAATTTAGCATTAATTTTAAAATGATTTTATTACATTAATTTTCATCTTTATCTTTAAATTTATGTTAATAAAAGTTTTATTTTCATATTAAAATCAAATTTTTTTTTTTATTAGTTAAAGTTTCTTGAAAAAAATTTGTATACGTGTGTGTGTGTGTTTTCTTTATTTATGAAAAAAGGATGTGCGTTTTACATCCTTTTTATCTAAATAAAACAGAAAATCTAAACTAATTATGACATTTTATGAAATAACAATTATTTTCGAAAAAACGTAAATAATTTTCTCCAATACCATAAAAATTTATGGATCAAAGAAGTAAAATAAATTGATGATAATAAAAGTTAAAAATATAGAGTAATAAATTCTTGATGTATTTCAAGTTTTTCTTTTCTATAATTTCAAAATAGTTAAGAACTTTTATAGAAAATTATGACTCTCCGAGCTGTATTAATATGCTTACCGTTGGGACTTATTTTTCAGGAGACCCTATAATTTTAGAAAACTGTTTACTTTCTTATTCTTGAAATATTTTTACACATTTTTACTAGATTATGTGAACTGTAGAAGTTATTTCTCTGGTATCATATTTATGAAGAGTATAAAAACTCTTTTTGATTATTTGTAAGTCCTAATCATTAATTGGTAAGTTTAGTTGCAGAAAATGTTTTGTCAGTCTTTTTTAATTGTAAAATATAGCATTTAAGTTGTGTACAACATTTCACTAATAGAAATAATATATTTATTTCATTTTACTTAAGCATTTCTTTCAATAAAAATAACCTTTAAATATTTTTAAATTAATTGAAATCAATTAAAACTAACTAAAGTAATTAAAATCCATAAAAAGTTCAAAACCTACTATTATATTTAGTTTTTTTAATCTGTATTAAAAGATTTTACTAATAAAGATATGCTAATTTTCTTTACATAAAAATATTTTATTTGAAAATTACAAATATTTTTAGTGTGATATTCAAATTATATTTTAATATAATAATTAGCATTATAATGAATTTTATAATTATAACTATGTTATTAATTATATTATTTATTATTAATTAATACAAAAATTATTAGTATTGAAAATAAATCTTAGAATCTTAAGGCTTTTTAAACATGAAAAATATATATTTTACTAAAAATAAAATATTTTGCATAGTTTTAATTTCAATTATCTGTAATCTTTTTTTAATTATCAAAAACACTTTTTCATGTTGATAAAATATATGCTTCAGATATTATATACAGATAATTAAATGGTACATAAGCTCTCTGCAAGAATTTATTCATATTCCAATAAAAATGTAAATAATAAAATATGGAATTATTTTTGAGAGTGAAACTAATAAGAGTTCAAACAATAGTCTTAGGTTACATTAGAAATACTTCAGTTTGAGCTTGTGTTTTTCATACATGAGTATTTAAAAATTCTTATATAACCTTCTGTTTCTATCGTCTATTCCTTTTTATGACTCTTTCTCATATATATAAAGAACATTAATAATTTTAAGTTCATTTGCAGATTAACTGTATTCATAATATTTTATGAAATATTTTATTTTACGATAAAACACGAACTTCTTTTTTTTCCTAAGAATGGGTCATTAATTTATCTGTCAGTTAATTAGAGATGAAATACATTTTTCCCCCACAAAAAGTGTTTGAATTCATATAATAACTAAAAATATTTTTTTCAATAAGAGAGGAAAGTTTTAATGAATAGAACTGAGGATGAAGTCAAAGTTTTTTTATTGATTTGTTTCAGATTCTAGCAACAATTAAACAACAGAAATAACTGTTGTACTTTTGTGCTTTCTACAACACTTCACACTATAAATTCCTAATCTGGCATGTGAATGATAACGTTGTTTATAGACCCACAGATATCAATAGCCTTCAAATAGTACTTGTCAAAATTTCATGGCAGTTTGACCTTCAATTTAGAGGTTAAAATTGTTTTAGTAAACTCAGTTTTGTTATTTTAAAGTATTTTAAAGACAATAAATAGAAAGGATTGTCTTGTGTTGATTAAACACTGTTTTTTGAATGGGGAAAAATACTGGTGTTTGCCAAACAATGGCCTGAAAAGCATTATGGGAACTCTGCATCAGAGAAGTCAATTATTATTAACTAGTATGCTGAATTTAAATGCTGAGGCCATACAAGCACCAATGATGCTGGACACTCTGGTAATACAAAATCAACTGTTATTTTTAAGAACATAAAAATTGGTACCAAAATGGTTTTAAAAGATCCTAAACTGAAGCTACGTGAGATAACTAATACAACGAAGCTATCATAAAATAGTGTCTTAACAATTTTATACGAAAATTTGGGAATGAGTGTATGCAAGTTGCTTTAAAAGTGGGTGCAGTGTTTTCTCACGTAGGATGAAAAACAACAACTCGTCGAAAATTCAGAGCGATGTTTGGAACTGTTCAATAGGAAAAAACGTATTTCTCGGGTCGGTTTATTTGCAAATTTGAGAAATATGATACAGAGGAAGAGATGTGGCTCAAAAGAATAAGTGATTGATGAAACTGGGGCTTACTTTTTGAGAGCAAAGACAAATGGTTTTACATTAAGAGCATCCAAAATTTAGAGGAGCGATGGAATGAATCTCTCTCACTCTCTCTCTCTCTCTCTCTCTCTCTCTCTCTCTCTCTCTCTCTCTCTCTCTCTCTCTCTCTCTCTCTCTCTCTCTCTCTCTCTCTCTCTCTCTCTCTCTCTCTCTCTCTTGAAGGAGAATATGTTGAAGACTAAAATGGAAATTCTAAAACAATTTTGATTTCTTAATTGGACTAGTGATTTATTAAATTATGTGTCATATATCTGACAATGTGAGTGCTTGAGAGTTTCCCAAGATTTCTTACTTGGGACACATGAAAATAGACTACCATCCATGAAAAACACTAGGGCAATTTGATCAATAACCCCCGGAAACTTAAATATATTTTATGACAATGATACATTAAATTTCAATATGTGATATTAAACTAAAGAAATAGATTCTTGTGAATGCCTAAGCAATTTGTTGAATATAATTCCATTTCTTATTATGAAATGAGTGAAAAGTATTTTTTTGTAAATTATCCAAAAAATTATATATTTGCACATTCAGACGAGTCCTTTATTCTCTTTTCCTAGCTTTATTACCACATATAGAAATTAACTTAAATACATTTATTAGAATTATATAGAACTCTTTTTAACCAAGCTTTTAATTTGTAATTCACTTGTAACTTCATTAGAGTATTTTTTATTTTTTTTCGTTTCATCCTTTGTAATAAAATAACTTTAATGAAATTACTAAAAACATTAATTTCTATAAAATATTAACTATTAATTACTTTCAAAATAATTAAAAAATTAAAATATTCTGTTTAATGATTAAAGCTTTTAATTTACAATTATAATTATACTAATTCAAATTTTAGTTTCTATTTTAAAAATATGATTAGAAATTCCTTAATTTAATTAATTTCCAAACATTGACGCATTTTTCAAGCAAAATCAAAAATTTTTTATCCAAAGTTTAAATGATAACTAAAATTTCTACATTAGATCCTTGTTTTTATAAAAGCTTTCCTGTCTATATCTTCGAAACAATTTCAATTTTTTTTAACTTTTACGAGATTTATCTGATAAAATTATTCTTATAAATAAAAAAAAGATTTTTAAACAGCTAAAAGCTGAATAATCGTTTTCTTTCGAGTTTCACTTTAAATTTTGTGACATATTTGACATTAAGAAGTGGATTTTGTGCCTGCTTTATTGTCTTCAGAAAGAACTTTACAAAGACCTGTAACCACATTCATATGTCATAAGGAAGGAAAGACAATTAAGGAGAAGAGGAACACCTATCTCATTATGCTCATCGGTGTCTGGTATCAAACTCAGGATTTCTCCTTTGAAAAGCATAATTCTATTATTCCGCCCTAATAATTCTTACCCTGGGAAAAAATTTTAAAAATTAATTCTTAATAATAAAAATTCATTTTAAATCTACAATGTTTTAGTTTAAGATTTTTTAATTTAAATTCCTTAAAATTAATTATCTGTAAAAACTAAAATTTTTATGACCATTAAACAAGCTTTTGCATGCAAGGAAGAAAGGCTTTTGTTTGTTTGGCTTGTCGCTCAACGGTCATTTTTTGCACACGAGGGCTAATTAGACCGGGACCTACGGTTTAAAGTGGATTCCGAACCACTACAAACATCCATGCCCTAGGTGGGACTCGAACCCACGAACTGTTGAACCGAAGGCAAGAGCGCTAACCATTCGGCTACCAGCTCGGAACAAGGAAGAAAGGAAAATGTGTCAAACATTTCTACAGGATATTTCTTACACTATTGAATATAATATTGCTCTATAAAAGTTTTATTAAATGTAAAGTACTATTTTTATCAGGTATGATAGAGGGTATAAATTTTTAAATAGAATGTTATTGAGAGATTTGTCCAAGAACCTATTTTTTTAAAATCAAGGACAGAATTTAATGTCCTTTGAATCTAATACTAAACAATACAAATGTATTATTCATGATACATTTGTATTGTTTAGTATTAGATTCAAAGATACTAAACAATACAAATCTATAAACAATACTATAAACAATACAACAGTATTACTTCATGATTTATGCATGGTAATCGTAATTTCGTTTATCAGATATTTAATATGTGCAATTATTATACAAAATTGCTTAATATCTCTAAATATAACAATAATATTTTCTTAATAATTTAGTAAATATGTAATAGATCAAGAGCTGCAAATCCTTCATGAAAGAATTTAAAAATAAATTATTGCGATTTGAATTTTCAGATAATTATGTCTAACATAAAATTATTGCACCTATTCAACTTAAATTTATTACTAAATGTTTTACATTTAGTAATAAATTTCAGTTGCATAGGTGCAATAATTTTAGTGAAAAAAATTATTCTGATGATTTCAAACTAACTTCGTTTTATATAAGGTATAATGATAAATCTCTGTTGAAACTTTTGTTTGGTAGAAAGAAAAGAAATTATTTTTTTCATATACAAAAATAATATACAATAACTCTAACGTGATTGTCATCGTTAGATTAAAACAATTAAAAATCTTTGATTTTTTTTGTTTTCCAGATCTTCAATATTCAATATAAATTTTTCATTCGATATAAATTCAATATATATTTGTTCGTGAATGATAAATATGTTGCTTTGCAATTTATTAATTCATGATAATCCAAATTATTTTCAAACCCCAGGATCAAAAATTAAATTGTTCCTTAAGGCTGAAATCTTAATTAGCTAGAAATATTATATTCATTAATACCAATGACAGACATCAACAAAACATTATAAAGAATGATTGAAATTAAATTGTTCCTTAAGGCTGAAATCTTTTAATTAGCTAGAAATATTATATTCATTAATACCAATAACAGACATCAACAAAACATTATAAAGAATGCTTGAAATTAAATGATTTTCGAGATGCAGACTGATGCCATGTTAATGAAGCAAACTACATCAAGAATAGAAATTTTACTTAAATAACAATGAAAACTAAATAATTTTATATTTCCTTCACATTAATATTTTAATATTAATTATAATTTAATTATAGTACAATGGAAAATAATAAATCACATACCAACATTATATCAAAAAAAAGAAGTAAATAATTTTCTTTAATTTTTAAAATAAATATATTAATTTATTAGTTCGTGGGAGAATTTATTTTATTCAACTAACGAAAAAATAAGAATTGTTATTAATTTCTTAAGAAATTGAATTTATGACATGTAAAAAGCCTCAAGATTGAAAATAAGGCACTTATAATTTTTTATTTATTTGTATCTTATTTTTAGAAATATATTCTAAAAATAAGACATGAATAATATATTTAAGTAGATGGGTTTAAAAACCCCAATAAATCAAACATAGATTTTCTCATTTTATATTTTTATGTGCAATGTTTCACAAAAATCGATTATCTAACGAAAGAAATTAAATAACGTTTTTTTATAACGGTGGACACTGAGTGACTAAACCTTAGCAATAACGATCGTAAAAACTGCTACTCATTTATGGTTAACCCAGTGGGCAGCTGTGAGCCAAGTAGAATATACTCACGTAACTCCTGAAAACCTGTTCATAGGGTAGGACACATTCATTCATCATCTCAGAATAAAGGACAAGGAAATTCAGAGAAAGGACATCCGTGTCCAAACCAGGTTTCAAACCCATGAGCAACAGTTTATGAGTGAGGAACGCTAACCACTTAGCCATCGACCTGTAAATTAAACGGCATTATACTTTACATAATGCATCCTTAGTATTTAGAAAAACAAGAATTTTTGAACACAGCTTCTATATTTTTAATTACAAACCTTTCGTTCTGCATTTCTTATAACAATACACAACCCAATTTTTCTTAATAGTAATTCATTTGTTCAGAACATTATTGAGGTAACTGAAAAGTTGGTGATATTCGTTATTTTCCATAAATATTTTTAATGATGTAATATCTGAATGTATAGGCTTTTAAAGTGTGCCAGTACTATATTGCAGCTTCAAACAATTAATTTGCATGTGAAAAAACAAACCTAATACAAAAACACTTTACGTAAAATCTTATATTGTATTTATATTACCTTTTAATATTAACAGATATATTACCACACACAAAACTACATGAAGCTACTTTAATGGTAATGAATTAATTTGTTGGTTACAAATTCATTTTTAAAAAAGAGCTACGTCAGACAAATCGGTGATGAATATTTCCTGCAAATACTCAATTTTCTTAACCTTCATCTTCATCAGTCAAATCATTTAAATCAATTCAAAAATCAATCACATTTATTAAATGAAATGCATTACCTATTCCTAAACAGTTACACTTCATATAGATATATAATCTTTATCTTTTAATATATAATTAAATTTCATATAAAAAAGGAAATGTTAACTACAAAAAATTGATGTTCAACAAAAAAATTTGAATACTCAAAAAACTACTTTATATCACTAATTAAGTGAATGTCACTGTATCTTATGTAGCAGTTCATTCATGACTTAAGTCACGTATAGAGGGAAAAATGCATACAGATACGTCGATAGAATAATCTTATCAAAAAATTTCTTAACTTTTACAGCTTAAGTATTTAATAAAAAAGTGTTATTTAGTAAAAGAATAATCAGATCTTTTATGTCCTTACTCATTAAGCATAATGAACTAAAAATGAGAAGCTATTAATTAACAAAAAAGAGAGTTTTTTTGAAGACAGCCTTTTTTATTTTTTTAATAAAGTCACATAAAAGTATGATAAATAGTTTTATAGGAATAAAGTTCTTAAGTAAATATTTTATTGATATAAAAATTTGTAAATATTAAGAAAACTCTTATTTAACACAATCTATAAATTGATACAATAATTCAAAATAGCAGATCAGTTATTTTTGTTGATTATAAATATCGGTTTAAGAATATTTGAAAAGGTTTAATTTTATTACTAACTTATTCTGGTTAAGATTGTCCAAAAAACTGTGAACTTAAGAAGCTAAAACCACTCCATATATTATTTCACTCTCTATGAGAATTTGACTGAATATTAACTTCTATTTCATTGAAATCCCACATATTCAAACAGGAACAGATAGTAATACTTTTAATTCTAAAAATATGATTTTTGATTCATAAATGTATCAATAATGAAATATTATTTTCTCAATTTGGCATAATGAGCCATAATAAATACATGTATTCAAAGACTTACTATCTTGTTAAATAAAGTATATTTTTAACATGATAATGATGTAAATAATGTATATAAAATATAAAATGCCCTCCAGATTTAATTTCATGAGAGAAAATTATATACTTTTACTCAAAAAAGTTATTAATTTGATTAATTGTTTTTAAAATAACTATAAAAAAAAGAATCGTAAATATTTATTTCAATTGTTCTTAAAATAACTATAAAAAAAAGAATCGTAAATATTTATTTCAATTGTTCTTAAAATAACTATAAAAAAAAGAATCGTAAATATTTACAGCTGATATTAGTTTTATATTAAGAATATAGTAATTTTCTAATGTGTAACAGTTATAATCATATTTTAAGTCATTTTATTTTGACTTTTATAAATGCTTTAAATACCTTATAAATAAACAAAAACTTAAAAAGAAAATAATTTAGTATTTAGAATTGTATTTTCTCCATATTTCAATAGTTAACTTGTTGTTTTACAAAGTTATGCAATTTTATTGGAAAATACAGAAAAAAATTCTAAATTTACTTCAATATCTCTTATTATTCTTTAAGTTTCTATTTTCTTCCAATACGCATTATGTATTCCAATTTCTCCAATTTTTGTTTAACATTTTGATTAATTCGATGAAATCAAATTTTTAAGAGTGCGTTAAAGAGTAATACCAGAAATTATAATAGTTATTAAAGAATAATTGATAATATGTAAAGGAATATTAGAAAACATCAGTATGGAATTTGTACAAAATTTAAAATATAATCTCATATTCTTTCAAACGTTCTTGAAAAATTAGCTACACTAAAAGTAAATTAAATGCTTCTTTGATATTTTTCATTTTGTTAATAATAAAACATAATTATTTTTAAAATTTTATACCTTCATTATCAGAATTTTAACTAGATATAATATTTCACTTAAAACTTATCTTGATGAAAATAGAATTTTAATTTAGCATTTGTAACATCTCTTCTATCATTATATAATTTAGACGGTTGCTAGACATATAAAAAGACAAATTTATAATTTTTATCAAAAACATTATGTCGTTATCTTTATTAAATTAAAACAGATGTAAAAATGGGTATAAAGTTACAATTATTTTCAAAGATATAAAACAAATTTTTAATATGATTTTAAAATTCTTTCAAAAAGTTTCGTTTTATGTATTGAATAATAACATGTGTTAGCATTTTACTCCGTAACTATTATGTTCACTTGATCAAACACATATTTAAAATATTATTCATTTATATATAAAAAATAATTACATTATTTTTAACGTTTTCAGTATGGGACAACATTTATATATCTCTTAAAAATTATAAGCATACATAAACTTCAAGTATATAAAATAAATATATGAATAATATATGTATATATATATAGAGAGAGAGAGAGAGAAAAACATTTCACTGCACATAATTATTTATATTTGAGATATATTTAAAAAACATTTCCACATACGAAACCTTTAATATAGTTCAGATAAATGAAGAATACCTTTTAAAAAGTAAATTAATATTAATTTAGTTAAAAAATTAATGTTTTTTGCAAATATAATAATTTATAATAAAATTAAATAATAATGTTTATTATTTTAATTTATATATTTTTATCAAATCATTTTTTTTTCATTTTTTGTATTAGATTTATGCATGCATAATCTTCAAACTGAAATATTAGTTAAGAAAAAATTAAAACACAAACAAGCATAAATGTTAATATACACTAATGTTTTCAAATTTCACAATCCTTGATAGACAATAAAAATTTTAAGAGACTTTTTAACCAATACCAAAACTGTTAGCTCATTAGTTAACAGTACAAAAAATATCTTTTGAATATTTTGTTTGAATTCTTTGGATAGTTTTTTATGATATTTTGTTAATAGTGACGTTTTTTATTGAAATATAACTTATTTTTGTATTATTCTCATACTTTCAATTACACATTTTTATATTCTTAAAACTTAAGTTATTTACTTTCACTTAAAATTAATTATTTACTTTTACTTTAAAATTTAATTTCATATACAATGCAAATGAAAACTTCATTAGATGTTAAAGATTTATCATAAGAATAAAATATAAAGGCAAAAAATTTACTTTCTATACGTCTAGAGTCTTTAATCTTTTAAAGTTTCAATTCTGAATAATTACCCAAAATATTCTCAACTTTATTAAATGTAATTTAAAGTAAAAGCTGCTCTTAAATAAATTAAACTGGAAAAGTGTAACACTTATTTAAATTAATGATACTGAATTATTTTTAAAAGAGTAAACGAACATCACCAAAGAATATTTGCTGAATATTGGATGCAAACAAAAAAAATGAGTATATTATGGATAATTTTATTATAAAGAAAGTTTTGATGAGACTTAAGTATACGGTTTTACAGTACTCATCCATTTTGAAAATAATACAATTACTGTTCTTATTATATTAGACGCTAAGTACTTTACTGAAAATTATTTCGTGAAACTGAAACCAAGCATCATTTAAAAATTAAATTATGTTGAAATAAATTCTAAAAACATTGGCTAAAGGAATTGCTACTTTTTTTGTAATTAAGCATGTTAAGTAAGCAAATATATTCTGTTTTATTCCTAGATATACTATATTATTAATTTATAAAGTTTATATAATTTTAAAATGAAATACTCATTTTTATATGAATAAATGAAGCCTTTTGTGTTTCTCTATCGAAGCATAGTTAAGTCATTTTCGTGAGAAAGAAATCTGATAAATTTCCCTTTAAATGCCAAAATATAAGAATAACAAATAATGTGTCGGTAATGATTTATACAAAACTTTGAAAGAAAGTAATTAAACTAATAAGTTTTGTTATTTAGTTTGCTTTTCTTAATTACTAGATATATTTTCGAGAAAACAAAAATATTTTATTCAATTTGTTTCGTAAAGTTTTTTTATAAATTCGTTACTTAGATAACAGTTGATGATGTTCAGCTTAATTAGTATAAATATTTTAAAAATTGATTGCATATTATAATTTATAAAGAATAAGAAATTTTAAATTCAAGCGACAGTGATTAAAAAAATTTAATAATAGTTTTTTCATGAATAATTAAACATTTATTATAATTTCTTTTAGTTCCGCCATTCTCTAAAATAAGGCTTTTTTTATTTATACGATGAAAACTTTCATTTAATCACTGCATTTACTTTATAATTTAAATTATGTAATTGCAAGAATAATATAAACGAAAATGAAAAATACAAGAAATACAATTTGTCTATGGCTCATCTAATGATACAACATATTAGAAGTGGAAAAAATAAGGCTAATAAGACTACCAAATTAAGAATTGATTGAAAACGTTAAAATAACTTATTATGAAATTCTTATTATTATTCAAATTAGATCAATTTAATCAATTGCTATTGAAGTTGGTCTTCAATTTTTTTAAAGTTAAATCTCATACTTTATTTAAATGAATGTTTAGCCCACACTCTACAGTAAATTTTATATTTTTGTGTGAATAATGCATTAAAAATCCTGGCTGATTTTAGCACCCTCCCCAAAATATTTTAATTGATTTTGAAAAGCTATATATTTGAAAAACAATTACTTTTTACCAACCCTTAACTTACAATATTTATAATTTTATTTCCTTTATATTTTCCATTATTTACAAAAATAATTCATTTTAAATACTTTTTTTATTTATATTGTTTTTCACTGATTGTGATTTCATAAATATCCATTAATGTATAACAAATTATTTTTTATGACCTTAACTTGGGAGATTAATTTAATTCTTAATTCACTGGTGTACAAAAATTATTTTTTACAGTTATATGCGAAGACAAACAAAATTGACTTTCCAGCCAATTTTAATATTACTTTACAAGTACATACAAATAATACTTATATTTCTATTATGTGATCCTATTCAGAAACCCACATTTATTTAACTTTCTTTCAATAAGGGAATCAGATTTTTAATAATAAAGATAGCGAGATATTCTTTTTGAAGTGAATCAAATTTAAACAAAGATTTTAAAATACATTTTATATCAAATGTTTATAGTTGTAAAATATTTATAATCATATGGTAATAAATGATAGTTACAATTAGATTGTATTCTTCATAGATAAGTAAAGTGAATTTGAAATGAATTTAATCTTTTTTTTTTTAGTTTTTTGTTATTTTTCCAAATTTTTGTTTATATACAATTTAATACAGAAACTTCTTTTTGAAGTGATTTTAGTCTTTTACTTATTATTATTTTTCTAATTTATTATTTTACTTTTTTTAGTAGTTTTATTTTTATTCAAATGTATAAGAGTATAGGCCAAATGACATGACATTAAAGAAACAAAATCACCTATAAAAATTAATCACATGTTTTCCAACAGCTTAGTGATAGATAATACAGATTATTATTGCATATTGCACAACTCAGAACAAATTTTAAATGTGAATTTTCAGGATAAAATATCTCACACAATACAATAAGAGGTTCTAGAAGATATTCTACATCAAATATATCATTTCTTTTTTAACATGAATTATTTTCATGGGGTAGAACTTGAATATCTGAGCAATGTGCAGGAATTACAAGTAAGCCTTTAATATGCATAATAATTATGAAATTAATATCAAAAGCATAGTTTGGTGTACATGCAATAGATGATTCAGTCAGTAGAAGTAAATAGCCAAAATACAGAAGACATACTTATTATTTACAGTCATTATTACTTTTTAATTATTCAAAGTGAATGAAATTACAATGACTAAATATTTTATTTAGCAATCTATGTCACACTAATAAACCATTTAATAGTAGCCTAAATGTTATTTCGAATGAAATTTTACTGTGAAATTGATAATTACTTATCTCTTGATTTTTACAAAAATCATGTTATGAAGAAATCTAATCCAAACAACTATATTTTGTGCTCAGATCTTATCAACACATAAAAGACTTTGGAGTAGAATGGGCTCAGGTGCCGTATAATCCTCGATGCTAAATTCTGAGATTGGCGATTTTTTGGTAGATTTTCTTATGCATCTGGCAACATAGTTCTTATTACATCTTACATATGGAGACCTATAAGAATTATGCAGAAAATTCTATTTTGATAACCCTAGTAATTACGTCATCGCGCATGTCACGATACGTCATCTTGACAACGTTCCTTCATCGCCAAAAAAATCCGGAATTTGGAATCATGGATTATCCGGCACCTGTGCCGTAGAATGTAAAGCATACATTATTTCATGACAAAATATCAAATCTTAAAGTGTGTAAAGCGAAATAATATTTTTTATAAAATTTACAATTTATTTATAAAATATTTTTCATATTTGTAAAATCAGCTCAAGAACTTAATTTTTCAAGTATTAAAACCATAGGAAATACAGTACTTTGCCTTCAGTGTTACTTAAATTTAGATTTTTTAATATTTAACTACATTTAACTACAATAACCATTTTTAATTTAAAAGAAATTTGCAAAATACCTTATTGATCATTTT
This sequence comes from Latrodectus elegans, assembly GCA_030067965.1. Taxonomy (NCBI): domain Eukaryota; kingdom Metazoa; phylum Arthropoda; class Arachnida; order Araneae; family Theridiidae; genus Latrodectus; species Latrodectus elegans. The sequence continues at coordinate 64,279,495 of CM057811.1, read as the reverse complement.
TTATGAATAGAACTATAAAGTTTATGCCAACTTTCATATTTAGTACTGAGCTTGACTATTTTGATATTTATAACAAACATTTATTGGAAGAAAATGCCACAAATTTTAATCATAATTAAATTTACTCTTTTCAACACACAATTTTTTAATATAGTTGGAAATTCAATGTATATTATTATTATTGAATAATAAGAAAATTATCTTTCAATCTTAATTATCAAATTATTAAGAAAATTTAGGGAAATCCTATTACGCAAGCTTTGTAATTTAGTAAATTTTACATGGTGTATTTTACTTATTTTGCACATTTTAGTAATTTACTAAATTTTGGTTATTTTATCTATCTTTGGTATTTATATATTTCAAACTTTTAAAAACCCCTTCACTATCCATTACTCTTTTACGGTTTATTACTTGTCATGAATGCTTATATTTATAATCAATAAAACTACTAGATAAAAAAAATGTATACAGTATTATTATTGCCTGAAAAGAAAACTGGATTTCTTCAAACCGAAGGATAAGGGATTTAAAGCTTATGAAAAGTCCATCAAAAGCCTGTGGGAATAAGGTTTCATAAGGAAAAGTGACTTAAAAGATATCAACCACAAAAACCAGGTGAAAACTTTCGACCAACTCATGCAATTATAATTTGATCTTATTTTCTTCAACACCCATTTATTATGTTGTGGGGAAAAAAATCTTGTAACTAAAGGAAGAAATTTGTGAAGTTTAAGAAGAATAGAGAGACTTATCCGAAAGTCCATAGTAAATCTTCTGGTACATTATTTAGGAATTCCATTTTAATAAAATGGATATAAAATATGTAATATCAATATGTAATAGGAATGGATACATTAATCTCTACTGAATTTTAACTTTCCACATCTCTAAAAAGGATGGTAGAACCGTTTCCTCTTATCTTATTTATCTGAAAATATTTTATACGAGTCTTCAAAAATTAAACGAAAATTATATGAGGAGATATTATTATTTATTAACATATCTCCTCATATAATTTTATGGAATTTTTCTATATTTATAAATTATTTTTATAAACCCTATATTACATAAAAAAGGGTCGTGGTAGCCCAGTGGTTAGGGTATCGGCCTTCCATCTGGAAGGGTGGGGTTCTATTCCCAATGCCGCCAAAGACCCACCGAGTGCATGTGATATACGTGCTTGTTAAATGTGTGGAATCAAAAGTCCTGTGGTCGGTCGTTGAGCAGTTACCATAAGTGCAATGGTCTGGAGAAAATTCACTTCCCCTTCAAATCAATGCCAAAATTGAGGGAGTGGATCCTCTGGTGGTGCCATCTGTCGGGGGATTTGAAGAGAAAAGTTGTACTTTTACCTTCGTGGTGCTTTGATTAAACGAAAGACGCACTCATTTGACTTAAATTCGCATAGCCAAAGCATAGTGAGCTTGGCTTGTCCAAGTGTCATTAGTACATAAATAATCATCTGAATAATTGTTTTCATTTATATTTCACAAATACTAGTGACAAATATGTTAATTTATTTCGATAAATATATCATTTTACTAAGCCTATCATTAGTATACTACGAAATCCAGTAAAAAAAATGTTTTAGTTTAATGAATCAAAGTATCATGTAATTCTGATTATATGATACAAAACCTTGAAGAAAAATATGTTATGTCAAGAGCTACTTATGTTACTTAGATATATTAGAAAATAATTATTTATCATCGATTATATTCGGTGACAAAATCTAACAAATTTCTACAGATATCGTAACCTATACACATAGGATGTTTATCATGAAAGCAGATACACAAATGTGCGTTTCAGGAATTTATCCAAAATACTTTCCATAATTGAAGTTAAATTCATGTTTTTCAGAGTAAAGAGTAAGAAATAGACTACACCTTTAAGAGATAAGTTTAAATAACTTCTACTTTTCATTGTGAGGTTTTCTAGCATTTTGCTTTTTTGTCAGGATCCACTGTTTACGAAAATTTAAACAAGTAGTACTTTAATCAAAACTTTTTGCATGGGTATCTGTTGCGCATTGATTCTGTTCTAACTCAATAAGGTAATCATGAAGAGCATGTCATAATCCTCTTTGGTTAATCAACCAATTTAAGTCAAGCAGTGTTCTGAAATCTATAATTTGTATAAAATGACATCCATGTAAAATCCTAGGAGAACCCACACCCTTGGCTACAAACTGAAAAAAATACCAAGCCAGAATGAAATTTCAGAAAGTTATATTTATCATATCAAGTGTATCGATGTAGATTACCAAGATTGGTTCAATCCACAATTATCGCCAACCAAAATCATTCCCATCCCGATATCATTAAAGATCCAACCTGACATCCGTATTCAAAAGAAGAAAACTATTACCATCTTTGTTTTGGTAAATTAATGAATAGTGGAATTCTTGATAAAATAATATCAAATATTTTAGTCATATCCTTACTCTCGTTTTTACTTGTAATTTTTAATTGCATTTTTTCTCATGAATCAAATAATTGTTTGAATTAACCTACTTTTACAATAAAATAAAACCTCTTCATTTTACGTTAATCTCCGAAACTTAGCATTTTCTTTGCTAACTTATCTTCACACTTTAGTCCTTTTAGTCCGAACTTCACACATAATCGAAAGTAAAAATAGATTATATAGTTCTATACTTATTATTTTTATAAAATACAAACGTATACTTGTTATATTTTTATACAACCAACTCAAAGAAACAATTCATCTTTCTAATTTTATTTAATGTTATAATGTTACATTTTACTGAAAAATATTCAATACAAACACAGTTATCATAAAAAAAGCTTTCTGTTTTTATTCAAAATAGTCTTTTAGCTGTTTCATATGCATATTTAAAAATACTTTTATGGATTTGTGTTAACATCAGTGATAAAAGTAATGTCAAATAAATAATGGGTCAGTCCATAAACTTTGCATTTTTGGCAAATTTTTAAGTAATATAAAAAATTAAAATTTAATATTTTAATCAATTATATATTTTCTTCCATTATCTATAATAGCTCGCCATCTTACAAGCAATTTTTATGCCATTGCTGTAGAAAGACTGGTTTTGATACAAATAAACATGAAAGTCCATTGATACATCCTGTTTATAATTTTTTCCCAGTAAAAAATTTTGTAAGGCGCGAAAAAAAGTGAAAATCATTTGGTGCAATATCTGCAGAGTATGTAGGATGTGACAAAAGCTTTAAATTAAATTCATTAATTTTTTGCAGCATTGTTCGAACCGTACGCGGTCTAGCGTTATCTTGATGAAGCAACACTTTATTGATATTCACCAATCGTGGGCGTTTTTTTATCAATTCTGAGTTTAGACGGAAAGGTTGTTTTCTATAAACATCTGAATTAATCGTTTGATTTGGTTCTAACAGTTCAAAAGAAATTACATCATACATACCTCACCAAACACTCAAAAGAATATTTTTAGAATGTTTCTATCTGTAAGCGTTTTCTTTTTGACGTATTTGATACATAATCCAATCTTCGTCACTTGTTACCAAACAATCTAAAAATAGCTCTCTTTCGAAGCGAGATATAAGGGAAGTGCAGATCTTTATTCGCTGTTGGAAATGGGCTTCGGATAGCTCAAGCGACACCAAGCTTGGATACTTTCCATATCGTCTTTAAGTGAGGAAAAACTGCTCAATGAGATGAATTCATCATTTCTGTGATCTGATCCAGTGTGGCTCCGACTGAAAGTTGTGGCTCTAACTCTACAAGATTTCGAAGAAAGTCATCATCAAAATTATCAGGACGTCATGAACGTGGTTCAAATCAATGCTGCTTTTTCCAATTTCTTAAAACATTTCTGGACAGTCCTTACACTAATAGTGTGTTCTCTAAGTGCACTTTTAATTTTTATCACTGCAGAACTAGCAGATTCGCCACATGAAAATATAAATGTAGCACAGTACGTTTGTACTGGTTATCTACATTCATCTTCTATAACTACTAAAATGTGTTCGATATTTACGAAAGTTAGGGATGTACTAAATAATATGTTAGTCAAACGATGACAAAAAATATTTTTTATTGCTATTAATTGGATAAAACAAATCTTTAAAAGAAAATAAATTTAAATGCAAAAGAAAGGAAATGAATAAAAATAGATAAAATGGGGCAAGTACTGTAAATACAAAAAATTGTTACATATAAAAGCCGACCAAGCCACAAAATATTATTGCATAATTATTTATAAAACAAAAATTATTAATAAAATAAAGTTACAAAAGATTATTGCAGTCTTACATCCAAAAAAGAAATTCCCTATATATATATATATATATATAATGCCTTTGGCAATGCAAATTTAAATCGGTATGGTGCGTCTTTCATTTAACCAGAGCTCCACGAAGATGAAAATACGACATAGCTCTAAACTCCTCCGACAGATGGCACCACCAAATGATCCATTCCTCAATTTTGACATTGATTTGAAGGGGGAGGAAATTTTTTCCAGATCATTTCACCCATGGTAATTGCTCAACGACTGACTACAGGGCAGATTCCACAGATTTAACGAGCATGTATATCGCATGTACTCGATGAGTTCTTGATGGCATTGGGAATCGATACCCACCTTACTGAACGGAAAGCCGATGCACTAATAATTAGGCTGCCATTGACGGTCCATATTAAGATATATAAATGAGATATATGTGTTCAAAAATATATTAAAGGTTAAAATGATTGTTCGAATATATATGTCAATATAATTTGTGGTAAATAAACGCTATCATTAATTTTTTTTGTTCTGAATGTTTTCTTGCCTTAAATATTTTTCTGATCTTGGGTTAACTAGGAATGATGATTTATTGTTATCCTCTTATGCTCACCGATATTACCACAAGGACATGTTTGGACAAAGAAAAAATTAAATAGAAAAAGGTTTTTCTGAATAATTTAGTTTATCATAAGTTAAACTAAAGATAAATAAAAATTTAATATTATTTTTAAAAAATAAAATAGACAATTAAAAATACAAATACCCTTAACATGATAATACTGAATTAAAACTAAAAATACAGGAAAAAATGTATATATATATATATATATATATATAGATAGATAGATAGATAGATATATGTATACATATATATACATATATACATATGTACATATATATATATATTTACATATATATACATATATACATATGTACATATATATATATATTTACATATATATTTACATATATATATATATATATATATATATATATATATATTTATATATATACATATATATATATATATTACATATATATACATATATATTTACATATATATATATATATATATATATATATATATATATATATATATATATATATATATATAATGCCTATTTATCATTAACCTAATTTTGATTTTTGATTAGGAAAATCTATAATGTTTAATTTAATCAGGTTACATTTAGTTAAGATTAAATATTAATTACGTTTACCACAAGATTAAAAGATAATATGGAAAAGATAAATTATCAAGATAGCTGGAAACGCTTGTCGAATAACCTTTAAAAATACGAAATCAGGTATGAAATAAGATGTCTACGTTACAGACACAAAGAAATGATCATTTGATGGTTGCTTGAATTTGATTTTATGATAAATAATAAAACAAGCCTTGAAACTACGTGAAAATATCGTTTAAATAAACAAAAAGGCAGAATCACATGAAAAAAATAAATATTGAAATGAAGAATATAAATAACTTATAATCATTCATAAAACAAAAAAATTTGAAATTAATTTAAATAATTACTTAAGGAAAATTTATAAACACATATACAATGTCATTTTATGTTATGAAGCGAAACAGAAAGCAAGTGAAACATAAAGTTAAGTTCAGACTTCAATGAATATTGTTGATGAGTTAAAATTATAAAATAATATTTAAAAAGTAAGAATGAACTCAAATATCAGAGATTAATAAATATAGTTGATAATTAGAAAATACAAATTAATTGAATGAAAAGAAAAGTAATTTTAATGAAATTAGTAATCAAATGAAAATACCTATAAGCAATACAGAGATAAAATAAAATTTAATTCACTCATGTGAAGAAATTTAACTAAAACAAGAGTTAATAAACAAGAGCTTGAAAATATTTTAAAAATATGATAGAAACGTTAAAAATGCTGATTGAAAAATGAATACACATTTTTAAGCGCTTCAAAATTATATAAAAACTCCATACATTACTTACTTCCATAGTTACCAAAATAAAACTAACATTAAGTTTTAAAAACGAAAAGTTGATTGAGGAGATTAATATATCATTACATTACAAAATGAAGTAAAAGAGATTTTTAATAACGCAAAATAATATAATTATAAAAAGTCCTCCTAACTAACGTACATTCCAATTCTACTCATAAGAAAAACTATACTTCAATGTGCGTATAATTTTCGAGAAAGTATATTAACAAAATATTAGTATTAAACTTTTATCATAATCATCATCAAAAAAGTGTAACGTTTATCCAACATCATCACCATATTGTCAAATCCTGTTACAAGAATAATTTTTGGATGTTTGGATAGCTAAAACTCCATACATTACTTTTAAATAGAAAAATTAGCTCTTAATTTAAAATTGCAAGTTAAATCCTTATTTGTCTCATTCACTGACGAATTAAAATCAAAAGAAAAATACAAAGTTTCCATCATACCAAAATGAAATCGCAATCAGACATAATTTCGATTGTGCTTTCTAGAAAATTATCACTAAACTCAAAATAAATTTTAAAAAAAATATTATATTTCTCACCGGGAAATATTAATTTCAAAGGATAAAAGATGCTACTTAACTCTTGAAACATCAAGTTACGAATTAGTACATTTTTAACCAAAATTACAGATTTTTGTGCTTGCCTAATATATCTTCACTTTATTTGTATATTTACTTACTAAATGGTAAAATATTTTTCCAATATGATTTTCATTCTGGTTAAATTTTAATTAAGAGCACATTCTAAATGTAGATAGGGGTAGATAGCATGAACATGATTAGATCTTCTTTTACAAATACAAAAAGCACATTTACACCAATATTTTAAACATTACGCCAATATAGTAAACATTATGCCAGTTTCTTAAATGAGAACTAGTGTGTGCTCATATCACTTTATCAACATAAATAGTTTACTAGGACATCATCTTCACTTGATGACAAACCCATTGTAGTTGCATTAACTTATCAGAAGACATATTTTAATTTAAATATATTTTCATATGAGAAACTATTTATCAGACTAATCTTCAATATAAGTCAAGCCGAATAATTATAAATGTCTACAAATGAGCCAAAAAATTCGATAACTTCATTTTTCATTATATAAAAAGGAACTAAAAAAAGGAAAATAAATAAAAAAGAAGATTCGTAGAAAATTTAAACAAAATTCGTTTTCTAATATCGTCTGAAACCTTTAATGAACAAAAAATAAAGGCCAAAATTTAAAATAAGGATAAATATAAATAACAAACTAAGACCAGATGAAACCATCTTTTTATTGAACTACTACTAATCAAAAATATTCATTTTTATTGACACTAGAAACAAAAAAAAAATCATATGAAACAATTCTTTATTTCGTTTTTAAATTTTATTAACATTTGTTTGACATTTTCGTTATAATTTTGAACTACTTTTCGTAAAGCAACATTCTTATCTTACAAATTTAATTAAATGCTTGGAGCTCTCTCATTCAAAATTATTAGCATTTCTTCTCGAATGTTGCGTGATTGAAAACGCAACTTCTATATGTAGAATATATAAACAGAAATTTTTAGGAATGCTAAATTAAATCTAAATTGTAAAATAAATTTATTGAAACACACATAAGAAATTTCACTTAAATTCAAGTTGAGATTTAAAAAATATTTAACATCTGTATTATGGATTTCTAATATCTTAACATTATATCAATAAAATTGATTAATATTATAATATATAATATAATATAAATATATATATATATATATATATATATATATATATATATATATATATATATATAAATATATATATATATATATATATATATATATATAAAATTTCAGATATCATGGTTAGCAAAATAGAGAATATTATCTTCATTATGGACCTTTATAATTCTTACTAATTAATTTGCTACTTGTTTTAAAAAAGAAAATATGACACTTAGAATAATTTCATCCCATCAGGTACACTTCAAACACATTTTTCCTTACTTGAATTCTAAGGTACATAAATTATATAGACACTTAAAGTACATAAAAATTATTAAGAATATTTGAAACAGAATAACATGTTTTAAATTAAATACAATAGACATAATTAAAAATGTGATTTTTTAAAGTGTACTTTGAATCTTTTCTTAAAATTTTTTTATTTATTTATTTAAGGATTCTCATTTGAGAAATGATAATTTTCTTTGTCCTCCTTAGAGCAATAGACAATGAAAAGAGCTTAAGCTCTTATAGAAGCAGATATTTTTTGGAATCAAACAAAAAAGAATTTAAAAATATTTTTTTAAAAACAAGTCACTTTTTAGAGTAAGATTGATCCTAAACAAGGATCAGAAAAATGAAGCAATTAAACTCTGACAAATAAATTGAACAGGATGGTTCAGTTTTTTTTCTTATTGCTCCTCTAATAATTTCCAATATAATACGTTTTCTTTTTTAGATATCTGATTAGCAGACTAATCTTTAATTTATAAAGTTATTTATTGCCTTATAATAACAACTAAATTACTATTGTTAGGGATTTTGAGATCTTTGTAAAATACTCTTTATAAAAATCTTTACAAAAAATACTCTTCAAAGAAATCTTAAAATATATGTCTCAGTTTAGAAAGCGACGTGAAAACTTATGATTAATCTGCTTAAATTTACTCCTTCTGGTTACTCCTTAATCGGAATAGTGAAATAATGATCAAATACTTACATTTGCATTTGTACTTATTTGCCTAAATTTCGTGTATATCTCAAATTAAAAGTTGAACTTCTTAATAAAACTTCTTAGCTAAATATAATTTAATTATTAACTCAAATACTAACGTTTAATATGAAAAGAAACTAGTTTAATCAAATTTTCATTGAATATATATACATATATATATATATATATATATATATATATATATATATACATATATATATATATATATATATATATATATTCAAAATATCCAGCACTAGGAAACATTTTATAATCATTATTTTTATTCAAAAAAATTTATCTAATTAAAAATTTTATTTAAAGGGATAATTCTTAGGTTTTTCAATTTTATAAAAGCAAAGAAGTTCTACTATTTACATTTTGAAAATGTTTTTCCCAATCATGAACAAATATTGAGACCCAAAATCCTTTTCATTTCTATAATTAAATTCAAAATACATTCCAAATATCAAGGATATCCGACTTTTCTTTTGATTATTAAAAATAATTAATTTTTTTTCCAACTAAGCATATAAATTTCAAATTTTATTGAAATTTATATATTTCATTGATATAAATTTATATACTTCATTTTATAAAAAATATTTTACAGATATATACCAAAATACAAGTCAAAAAATCTGTCAAGTCAAAAGATGATGAAAATATAATCAATTCTTATATTCCTTTGGTGTGGTAAATATTTACTCAGGTGTAGAATTGAGAGTGATTATTTGTAAAAACATTTCATAAAATAATTTTAATTTTTAATTTAATTCAACTGGTAAGGAAATGTTAAGATATTCAAAAACGAATGGAAAGTTTCATCAGTATTAAATACAATATTAACTAAATAATGCACTTAATTTAATATTAATACATTAAATAAATTTTTAAGTTGAACTTGGTATTTTTCTATTAAATATAATTTATAAATTATTATTTTCATGTTCAAAGTAAATATAAACGGATATTTTCTCAAATTTTGCTTTCTTCGTTCTTTGAATGTTCATTTTATTTAAAAAAATAAAAAATGCATCTCTTAAATTTAAGTTTCTTATATCCTAAACCACCAGTATTTGCTGCCTCTACGATTTTCCAAAGAACTATAATATAAAGGGAAAATGGCTTGTCGTTTGATGCATGGTAAATCTAAACATAAATGGAGTTCCACAGAATAAACTAAAATAGCAGGGACATTTCTACTCCATTTGATCGTATGCTTCACCGTTTATACAGAAAATTGGAATTGAGAAACTTTCTCACAATATTACCCATTTTTTACAGTTGAAAACAAACTTAAAGCTCATCTTTCGAACTTTCTCTGCTTTTAAAAAACCTTTTTAGAGGAAATATATGTGTCACTTAAAGAGATTTATTTACTATATATCAAAACTTTATGTTTCTAGCTCAGATTATGTGTTGAGCTTTTGTATGTAGCAAAAACATTATTTAATTGTGGTAATTAAACATTATAAAATTTATCTGATGCAAATGCTTGAAATGTTGTGATTTTATGTTGCATAAGAATCATTTTAAAATTATTTGAGGTACATAAATAATTTTCTTAAAATTTTAAAACCCCTAAATACTATTAATTCTTTACTTTGAGTAATATAGCATGCGAGTGATATAAATGAAATTTTTTGGATTTTTTTATTTATTTGAAACAAATCAAATAATAATGAAAAATAACTGACATATAAGTTAAAAATTCCATATTCGATACATTAAATAAAGGTTTGGTTTACCATTTTGTTTGTAAAACTTAAAACAATACATTTATTACTAACTTTCTTAAAAACAATTCTCAAAAAAGTGGTATGGGAAATTTTAAAATCAGCTCTTATGATTCTCATAACATAAAGAGATTTTGCGCTAATATTTTAACAACATATAGTACATTATTTAAAATAAAATAAACTTTGGAGATCATTCAAAGCTATAGCAATTTACAGTTTTTCTTGATTTTATTTTGAAATTAGTCAGTGCATTTGATTCTTAAAAGGAAGAGAACAAAATAATACAATATCGTCTTCCTTACACATTTTGTGAGAGACTGGCTAGTATAATTATCAGTAGTCGTATTAAAAACTTACATTACTATTTAAAAAGTAAGAGTTATTTTATTCTTACAGTTTGAAGGTGTTTTAAAAAAATGTATTTTTTATTTAAAGCAATATTTAATTGAGTGAAAACAATGTTCAGTACATTAAAATTTAATATTTTCTTTAATAAACATAGAAATAAAACTTATAAAACTTATTACAAATTAATCTATTGAAATATTAATAACAATGAACAAAATATTTGTGCTATTTGTAACAGAAAATAAAAATCACTGTAATTAATATATATATTAGTCCATTCAATCATCATATAATTATTTTTCTGTCAATAAAAAAAGTTGCTAATTCATGTTTAAAACATTCATTACATAAACAAACTTTTTTTGTAAGTTAACAATTTACGAACGTAAAAAGTATATCTTTTCCCCAAATGGTTATATTATTTTCAGATAAATAAAATAATAAATAGCTTAGACATTCTTCTTTTTCAGCCATCCATCACTTTTAAACATACTTTGCCTAGCATTGCTTTTGAGATAGTTGAATGTAAATTTTTTATTCCATGACATACTTATTTGAATTTCTAAAACTATTAAAATCATTATAAATAAAAAAAATTATCTTTAAATTTGTGAAAAAATCCTTTTGGTTAATCTTGTTTATTCAACCAATTAGGAAATTCAGTTTTTACCAGAAAACGTTTTGAGAAATATAGGCAATTTTCAATATTGGGTTATTTATTTAAAGCCTTAAAGTAGTTTTATAATTTTAAATGCTTAAAATAAGACTATTTTTAGTGAATATTTATTTCTTTAAATAAATTATAACACATTTACATCATTTTTGTTATTAGATTAATGTAAATGGAAAAAAGCATTTTTGAATAAGTTTTTTTTATATATTTATGCGATTGATCAATCTGAAAATAAGCTAAAATCCCGATTTCTTTTGCTCTTATTATGTTTTATTTTTTTAAGACTATTAATATGATTCATAAATATTAATATATTTTTATAAAGAAAGCATGAAACATTATAGCTTTGTTTTCTTTGTTTTTTTCAATAGAGATTTCTTATACAAGGAAACTCTTAAACGAAAAATCTTCTATCAAAATAATTTTAAGTTTAATATTAAACAATTTCCAGGAATTATCTGAAAACTACAATGATTATACTCTTTAAAACTTTAGTGGAGAAAAATAAACATGTTGACAACACCCTAAATTAAAATTTTTAAATTATAATTACTTCAAGAAAGAAGAAAATAATTTGTTTTCGTTTATTAGAATATAACTGAAGCTTTACTGGACTTTAAGCAGTGCACAGAAATTTCAGAGTTAAAAGAGTTTCAGTTTAATTATAATATGTTGTTCAATCGGATCCCATTTATGAAGCAAATTAAATTTTGATGGTAGTAAACCAAAAGTTTTTAATATTATTTACTTTCATCTCGATTCAGCTTTTGTTGGCGGAATTAATTTAAAAAAACAAGAAAAAGTAATTAAGAATTTTTTCTTTAATTATGTAATTTTTTGAATCAATCATTTTTTTTTCTCTTTTTCCTATATACAGCTTTTATTGAAAAATTTGAAAAAAAATTTATTTAGTATCATATAAAGTCAATTTTTAATAAAGATTATTAAAAAGAATACTAAAGATTTGTAAAATTTTGTTTGTAAAAATTGTTTTTAATAAAGATTTGTAAAAAGAGTATAATTACTACAAGAGAATTAAAACTATTTTACATATTTATTTATTATTGCCAAGGAAGCATTCTATTGTATAATTTGGCATGCTATTTATAATTACAATTTTTTTATTGCGGTAAAACTACAGATTTTTTTTTAACAAATAGGCAAAATCATCCCCAAGTTTTTGATTGAATATTATAAATAGTATATGTTGATTTATTTTATGACTTTCATATTTAAATTTTGATTTATGTAATAATAAATAAATATTGATTTATTTATTTAATATCAGTTTTATAATTTTGAATGTTTTTAAATCAAATAATTTTGCAACGAAAGGAATTAAAAATAATAAAAATGTTACTTTGTATTATCATTGGAAAAGTCATCAAAATCTGATATGAAAGCTATAGTATTAGTAGCAAATAATTTTACAATTTCTTGTCAAATTTAGTATAATTGCAATGTATGTTTCTGGAAAAGCGTGCTATAATTATTTATTTTCCACTTTTTCCAACATTAGAAACTCTTTCGTAATTTGTATATTCATATTATTTTCTTGTCTATGATTTTTTCACTGGCGTGTTCCACTTTACATTTCCAATATTTAATTTACTTAATCTCAAAACTAAAGAGAGTTTTTAGAACATATAATACCATAAGAACTAAATAATTAAAAAAGTTACAATAATGACTTAAAATAATTCTAATCTTCAATTTACTCGATTCTCATTTTGTAATAAATGAATGTCTAATACGATAAGTAGAGAACAAAATTTTTTAGGATTTTAAAATAATAAATTAATGATTAGTATATAAATTTTTAAAAATATGCTTATTTTATCTCTGGAGAAACATTATCTCATTATATAATTATTTTATATCAACATGACTCATATTTTATTGTTACATATGATTATACATACGCTTATGTTTATATTACATATATTTATATTATTTTTTATGAGCTAAAATAATATTAGCCTGTTAGAAGTAATATAACATGATTATTTTCAGGCAAATATGCTAATCAATATAATAATTTTAAGGCTAATATAGTAATAGGTCAATTTACTAATTGTAATATTCATATTACTTCTTATATATTATTTACATTATTATACATAGGCTTATATTTATGCTACATATATTTATACTACTTCTGATGCTGAGAGCTTTTGTCATAAAAAATATTAAAGTTTACGAAAGAAGCAATCCTATATAAGATTGTAGCGACGTAAGAAAATGGAAGTTGAAACAAAACAAACATTTATTACATTATACATAATTAAGATTAGTTACAAAAAGAAAACACTTAATAATTATAAAATAAAAAACAAGGTTACATAGTACAAGGGTAGTATAAAACAAACGTATTTAGGAACCGGATGGTTCTTCCTTGCCATTTCTCACATCACTATCCTCATCTCATTCGATGTTGTAAGTATATTGGGCAGCAGCGCCATCTACTGTCAATATTTTTAATATGGGTCTGTTACAAGATTGAATTTCCTATAATGCCTCTTATGACATAATGAAAGTTAATATACAAAGTGAAATTTATTATTCTTATCTTAAAAATGGAAGTAGAGATACGGAAAATAGTTAATAACAAAGTGGTAAAACAATAGTAATATGGAACTATAACTGCTCCTTTACCTAAAAAAACTAAACCTGTGGTACGATAGCCCATATGTGGGCCAACAGTGCTCATATCTTTTTTCTTGACCAAGTGATCTGGGAAGTGAAGCATATGTTCCGGTCAGAAAATCACACTAACACGAAACCACCACTATTTGATTCCCAAGCATGTTTGGTACTCAGTTTATATACCCATTGAAGGGGTGAATGGCTGAGTCGATCTTAACATTGCAATCAGACATGCGAAAAAAGTATGATCCATATCTATAGTCAACATGCTTACAATAATAATTGATTTATGAATGTTTTTGACAATTTTACGTTATGAAATACATAAAGAAGAAGATTCGTCTGTAGCAGAGCAAACCGAATGTAACGTAGTAAATCAGCTCTGATGGTGACATATAGTCTTTCCTTTCTGAAATACAAAAGACATATAACTGTAATCAAAAATTATTCATATACTTCGCATTCTAATTATGCGAAGTATATGAATAACTTTTATATTTCTCATAATTCCCCTCATAATGCATATTTTGATTAAATATTAAGACATGGGAATAAGAAATAATACAACAATATGTGGTGGTTTTTACTATAAAATCATAGTTACTTAAAAAATAATTAAAACTGTGAAAAGTTCATTTGAAAGTAAAATAATATATTGTATCTTTTTTTAATAAAACTATTTTCCTTTATATGATTTTAAAATTTTTCAAACTTTATAAAATTGATTTCTACAAAAATTTTAATAACTTTCGACATTACTTCATAATTGGTGACTCAATTTTCTAACATTTTCTGACAATTTATTTATAGTTGTAACAAGATAAATAAAGATTACTAATAATGTTTTTCAAAATATTTTTGAAATTTATGACATTTAGTTTTTATATTCAATTCAGTTGTGAAGCCTTATTATAAAACAGCAAAATTTGGGAGCAACGATATCATTTTAAAAGTGTAATTAGGGCATAAATTGTTTATTCAACATAATTTTATGAAGTAGAATAACACGTGATAATACATAATATTATAAAATAACACATTTTTATGAAGTAGCAAAACACATGAATTGTCAGTCATATTTTAGTATCGATAGATAAAGAAATAAAAATAAATTATATTTCTGAAATATAACATTTCACAGCATTCCTCAGTCTATTGAAAGTAATTTGGCCCTGAAATCACAAATTTTATAATTCAAAATAATACCGGATAAAAAATATTTTTTCATCGCAAAACAAATTTTGGAAAGAAAGTAATTATTATTAAAATTGAATTCATAAATTTTTTTAATTATTAAAGCTGTTTCTTACATTAATTACAATTATTTAAAATTACGTAATAGTGTAAAAAGTGAAAATTTGCAAGATAAGAGGAAAATGAAATGAAATCGTCTTAAATTGAAACTGAAAAAAGAGAAAGTTTATTAGTGGATTCTAAAAAATTAACAAAACAAAAAGCTTATTTTTTAATTAATTACATAAATACAGCTGTTACCTAAATCAGTTTGTAAATAAAACACAAAATTGGTTTTCCTTTCATTAAGAAAAATATAGAAATCGAGCTTACATCAATTTCTTATAGCAAAGTTTCATGTAATAAATTTTCTTGAAGAAATTTTTTGAATATTGTGAAAAATATTATATACACACACAGCAATATACATATTCCACAAAACATGGGATATTTATTTTTAAAATTTAATCTAACAAAATTGGTAATTTAAATATGAATGGAAAATTTAAAATGCAATTTAGCAGGAAATATTATGTTGCTTATAAATGAAACGTACTTGCTTTCAAGTAATGTAAAACAATATTATGCGTCATAAAGATTACAAATTTATGTAAATTGATCTTTCTATATTTAACAAAACTCTATAATTCTTTATTACTGTTGCTGATAAAATACTTTTGTTAAAATTATTAATATATCTCAGTTGGGATCCCTCAGATGTGTTTGGAGACATGGCATGAGTTTAATATGATTTTTCAAAAAAAAATTTTATTTATTATGTCATGTTTTCGAAAACGCTTATCATAAATTTTCTTTTATAATAATTAAATTTAGTAACAACATTTCTACTGAATAATCAAACACTGTTTGTTACTTGAAAACAAGTTTTTATTTATTGCATATTGTCTGAAGTAGTAAGCATGAAATAATCGTTTTTATTGCAACATAAATATAAATAGACTAATATTGTAATCATTTAAATTATGTAAATAATATTTCGTTTTACTCGCTGTAATGTACATTCGGAATAAGATTTTTCACTTTGTGTATATATATATGTATACATATATATATATGTATGTATATATATATATATATAATATATATATATATATATATATATATAATAAATATATATTATATATATATATATATATATATTATATATATATATATAATATATATATATATATTATATATATATATATAGATATATATATATATATATATTATATATATATATATATATATATATATATATATATATATATATATATATATATATATATATATATATATATATATATATATATATATATATACCAAGTGAAAGGATTTTTGTAAGTTAGAAAAATTTACATACAAATCTTTTTAAATAAACATGCAAATTTTTAATTAAATGTTTATTAATTCAAATTACATTTTTTAAATTGAATGATAATCAAGTTATTCATTTATTTTCATAAGCATTTGTCCAGTCCCTGAATGGATGAATGTCACTTCGGTTTTCCCACAAATCAAACCATTCTAAGCTAATAAATATGTGAGAATTGTCCTTTCAATTTATTTTATATACCAATATTATTCCGGTCGTCCATAGAAATCTCACAGAAGCCATCATATCTAGAGAGTTTTGACAGGGGATAAAACAAAACTTCTCCTCATTCTACTTGTTGATTGGTGCAGAGTGCAAAATAAATGTTAAAATGCTCGAGAACAATGCAAGAAAAATCTCCTGGTTGAGTTCGTAATTTCGTTGTCGCCTGGGCTGCTTATTATCTTTATTATTCCGTAATGGATTTTCATTGCTCAATGCTTTAAAAGAAATATTAAGTAAATTCTTCTATTCTTGAAGATAACTCGTTTCTTAATCCACGTTATCAATATGCACAATCACTTTTACAGTAATGCTGTCATCCCTAAAAAAGATGAAGATTATTGCTACAGATATATATATATATATATTAGCATAGCAAATTTTATCAATATATATATGTATATATATATATTATTCATAAAATTTGCTAAACTTTTCTAATTGGCTAACATCGTTTCGTAATCTTTAAATTAGATTTTATGAAAATTACAGAAATTAAATAACCGTTATGTTTCGGAGAAAGGACACATCAAAAGAACTACCGCATGTAAAATAAATAGCTTTGAAAAAATGTAAAACAGTATAGTATAATCAGTATATTCTGTTACTGTTTAATATTCATAGATAGTTTTTATTTATTTTTTTATAAAATTTATCAGACTTTTTAGACATTTTTTTTTTACAGTGAAAATGAAATATGATATTCATACTCTTCCAATTAGTCTACATATTATAAAACTCACTAAAACTTAATTATTTACAGAAATATTACGACAAAATAAGTATTGAAATTCATGAAAATGATGCAGAAATTTTTAACATATACCAAACACGATGCATTATCATTAACAATGCAAAAAAATAAGCAGCGGTCAGCATGATATTGAGTATCAGTCGTACAACCTCAAGCAGTGACTTAAATATTGCATATCATCTAAAACATACACTGATTAAAATATTCATCTTAGGGAAGAAATCTTGAAAATATACTAGTATTTATAGAAACATACTATTTTATACCTCAAAAATTCAATATGCATGATGCTGATATAATATTATAAAGAATATCAAATTAGATTCGCATTAATTTAAGTAAAAAAAATGAAAATTAATCATTACACGAAGTATTCACAATATGGTTTTTCAATATCTGAATTAAAAGATAAAAAACAAATTTTGACCCAATTTAGAACTCAATATAGTTTTTCAAGTCTTCTTTGCCATTATATACGCAATCTTGGTGTTGTGGCTGTTGTTGTCGCGTACCAGTGGGGCTGGTATTATGGGTTGGGCTGCCCCACTTTTCAATCTGTATCATATTTAGGTGTGGAATCCGATTTTTTCAGAACACACATGCCATAGGTATTTGTTTATAAGATAACAAGTAACCATTCACACAAGTAAAGGACAAAGACAGAATAGATAGAGAGAGAAAGTACATCCATGCCTGAACCAGGGTTCGAACACAGGGCCTCCCCATCCGCAGTCAATCACGCTGACCACTTTACAAGTTGGGCGGCACGCAATCATGATAAATAATCCATTTATTTGGGAATATAATTTCAGTATCTTTGAATGTTGTTATTATTTATGACATTGTTTGAGAGATTTTTACATATTACCTACTCAATTTTGCAAGTTTTTATTTTAGATTATTTATTAGATATCTTTATCAGATATTTTTATTCTTTTAAATCTAAGTAAATATCGCATCACGGAAAACATTATCATAGAAAAAATTTAACTTTAAATGAATTAACATCCCGAAGAATTTATTAAATTACGTTATTTATTTTGCGTTGTCTTAAAATTTTCAATACAGTAGGAATAAACTTAAGTTTTAAAAATACTTTTAAATTTACGAATGAGTCTTATTTATATATAAAATTATAGCTCATTAAGAAACTAAACAGAAACTTTTACAGTCTAGACACTTCAATTATAGAATACATAAACGCGATTAATAAATGCGTGCTGAAAATAATTATGGATATTTCTAGCGAAAACACCATAAAGCAGATTTTGGAATATAAACATGATTTCATGAAATATACTTTTAAATGAAAACTCTTTACATAAACGTAAAATAAATTCATAAAATGTCCTTCAAAGATTTGCCCCAAACAAGACACTATCTTGAGCACTCTTAACTTTGTGAAAAGTGCATTTGCTTGAAAGTTGTTAAAACTTTCCCTAAAATATAAGATGATAATACATGTTATTAATATTGAAGGGAAATTTTGAATATTAATAAAGATTTTCAGTAAAATTTCAAAATATACTACAATATATATATAAATATTTTTATTTAAAGAATTATTTTAGAAACTTAGAAACACTTGCGATAATGAATATATAAATCACTCTATACATTTCTTTAACATAATAAATATCATAATTAGACATGAACATTTGTTATGCATTTCTATTATATATATATATATATACACACACATATATATATACATGTATATATATATATATACATATATATATATATATATACACATATATATATATATATATATATACAAATATATATATATATATATATATATATATATATATATATATATATATTATTTTAAGAGTATTTTTCTTTATAAAAACTCTAATTGATTTAATTTTATTAGCATGGCATTTAAAATAAAAAATTACGCCTAAAACGCTGTAATTTATTTTATTCAGTAACACAATAAAGAGTATATTAATAAATACAGAAATAATTCCACAACATTTATTAATTCTATATTTTTTCAAGTCAAAAATTAAATTTGAAATATATCAGAGCTCATAACTGCATTGTACACTTATGTGTAAATTCCCTTTTGCGAAATATTTTGTGATGAATTTTCTCCCTATTAAATGTTAAATGGGTATTTTTTTTTAATTTATAATGTAACGAATCAATTACCCATAATGAAAATGTAATATATATGATTTAATGTAAATCAGCAAACCAAGTTTCAGTTCTTTCTCAAAATTTGATTTTAAGAATTATTTAACTTTATGTAATCGATTTGAAAAAAGTCTAGTTAAAGAATAAAAATAAGCATTTTATACATTAATGTTGAAAATCAAGTGCATTTGCCTAAGAATATCTATTGTTTTGAATGTGAAAAATGTTTGAGATAAATTTACTGCGGTAATATTTTTTGATAAACATATCCGTTATCCAATATATGTCGATTCCAAAATCTGCGAAGTGACACTTCTGACAAAAAAATAGAAACCTTGTCAGTGGACGCAGCTTTGCAGAATAAATTCAGAATTTCTGACACTTGTTTCTTCAAACCTTATATGAAACCAAGAAAGATACTCCTTATTTATTCCTTCTTAAAAGTTCTTACAGCGTTCTTTAATACTATTTTAGGAAATAACTACAAAAACATTTAGAGGCATCAAACTGCACAAGATCATATTGATCTACAATCTAAATAGAAAACCAAAATGCATTTAATTGTTTTATTTAATGAAATTAATCGCATAAAAAAGGATAAAAACAGAGAAAATAGGAAAATATATGTATAAAAATATTTTCTTTATATAGATGTAATCAACCAACATAAATTCAAAATAATTAAATAAAACTATAATACAAATTTTAAATTTAGTTACGTGATATTATGATTGATGTCGTGTTAAGGAAAGAACTAAAGATGACTATGATTGTGCAGAACACAGATGATTATCTCCCTGATATTTTTTGAGTATAGAGACTCTTTTCTATGTCGCGCAAGAGGAATTCTCCAAGCTGAGCCAAAAATCTAAAAATGTCTGGGCAGTCAAAAATGTGCTTTGGTGTTAGTGGAGTAACATCGCAATGAATGTAGAGACGGTAGGTTCTGTTGCCACACACACACACACATATCTCTTTGGATCTTCATATCTCTATAATGACCAGTTCTAAAACAAGTGATAGTATTAAAGAGGTCTCAATTTGCATTTATTTTACAAATTTGTGAGTCTTCTCTAATGGTGTTTTCTCAACATATTATGAAACATAAATTTCTTACAGTCTTCAAACTAAATTTGTTTTTTTATAAGATTTCATTTTATATTTTTGTCTATAATAAAATTAATTGTAGCATTTAAACCGAAGTACGCAAATATTTATATCTAATATTAAAAATATATCAAAATTGAAAACATTTTTATCCAATGGTTATTACCTATATTAATATTATTATAATTAACTTTTAAGTCACTTTATTTAAAATTTTTTACAGAATATTATATGTATTTCATAGCGGTTATGTATATATTATATATATATATATATATATATATATATATACATATATATATATATATATATATATATATATATATATATATACATATATATATATCACTGCAATGCTCTTTGAAATTTAAATCGAATGTGCTGTAATAATCATATCATGTTTATCTAGCTGAATTTCTACGGACAAGAATCTAATTGTTGTTGTACTTTCTATTAATTAGGATATAGCTATTCATCTGGTTCAACATTCTCCTTATCTATTGAAGACCCTAAAATGTACATTGCAAATGGAGCTGATTTTAGAAACATTAACAATTGGCATCATTTGATAATGTTGCTAGAAACAATGACTAGATTTTCAAGCAACTTGAAACAGAACAACAAACTTACATATTGATTCATGTCATACGCTTACTCAGCAGTTATTCTGGCTTTAAGATACTTAAGACGAGACGCGTCTCAACTTCAAAGAGCCGCTCAGTGGATACTGCTTAAAAGAAAAAATCAGAATTCCTTAAGCATTTTTATAATGAATTATTTCCTGAATTTAATAAAAATATTACCTCTGTTATTTAAAATGAAAAGTATCATGATATAAAACATATTGATAATTTTTATAAAGTGATAATCATAATAATTTCTTATTCATTATCAAAAACATGTGTGTAACTGGTTATTAGGTTAATTAGGAATGATTAATGAAATTTATTAAGAATAAATAGTAGTAACACATTGGAACAAATTTGGATAGTAATTTTTACTTATTTTATGCTTCACGGTTATTTTTTTTATTCTTAGTATACTGTTTGTTTTAATTGACCTGTCATTGTATATGCCACATATTTAATATATAATGTGATTTAATGTAATTAATGGTAATTAATATAATGTAATTAATGGTTTTATATAATAATTAATGGTAATTATATAATGTAATTAATGGTTTTATGTAATGTAATTTATTTGTGTGTGTGTGTGTGTGTGTGTGTGTGTGTGTGTGTGTGTGTGTGTGTGTGTGTGTGTGTGTGTGTGTGTGTGTGTGTGTAACAATTGCAAACTGTTACATATATATATATATGTCAGAAAAAATATGTGTCAAGGGTGTGTCAAGAAAAAATTCATAAAATATACAACATATATGAAAAATATTACTTCAAAATCACGTCAACAAGTATTTTAAGTGTAAAAAATGAATAGATGTCTCATCTTTATAGGCTTTTATAAGAACAGTGGTGAATTTTTAAGAAACTGTAACAGACATCATCATCGTGTCCCTCATAAATAATACAATAATCTTTTTTTTAAACGCAAGTATGCCTCGTTTTAAAAATATTGCATAAATATTAAATGCCTACAATTATTTAAGCATTAGCATTTTAATTATTTAGCACTATTTGGAAATATTCTTTCTCTAATTCGTCAAAGACATATTTTGCAATAAAAGTAATATTGAAACCATAAAGAAGTACTTAACATTATGTGAATATATTCCTCAAAAATGAAATCATAGAATATTTGTTTAATTCTTAACTAGTATATAGAGATAATTATTTTCACCCTTTTTGTATTCTGGTTTTTCAATATGCAAAATTCAAATTTCTCATTAGTAATCATGGTAAACAAAGAAAAAACAATAATTTTTATAGAACATTTTAAATCATTTATCATCTAGAACATTTTAAATCATTTATCATCTGTATGTAAATGAAAAATCAGTTTATCATTATCTTTATCCATCCATGTCAAAATGGTCCATGTTTTTAAGCCAAGAAAGTGAAGCCATTTCTATAGTTATTCAACAACTTTCAATACATAGCTATTCTTTTGTGAAGGCAGTCATTTTTTGAGATTCCAAAAGTACGCTTCAAGTCCTTTTGAGCTGTCAAAATGATTTTCAAAGTATCTTGATTTTTTCCATTGAATCTTGGAGAAATCGTGTGACAGCGCTTTTGCTTGAGGCATTGTCACTTAATTCATTTTCAAGTTTTCCATTGTGGTATTTTGAACAACATAGAAGTTGTTCATTGGCTAATATAAGAACTTTTTTAAATCGATCAATTTCTTTTCCTACAACTAAACTTGATCCTTAACAAAATTCTCTAACAGTATGTTATTTCAATGTGCTATGGATAAAAGATGAGTGATTCAATGATAAGAAAGTACTTTTCCAAGTTTTTCAAAGAAGGCTGTGATGGCTCTTTTATTGGCTGACTATTTTAAGCTCTGCATAATTGGTGTAGTGAATACTCGAAAATACATTTTGTATGACTCTGATTAGCCAATGATTTTCGAACATTTAAATATCTGTATTGCAATTTTTCTCTATAAACATATTGTAAAAAAATATTGAAGAGGGCAAGAACTAATCCTTTAAGCGCTAATGTTCGGCAAATTATAAAAAAAATATCATCGTTTTGGTTTCATAAAGTATTTTTAACTACATTTTAAATGTTATTTTTTATTTTCAATTTTCATGTCCTAATGTCTGGAAATAAGAAAACGTAGATATAAAGATATATTAAAATATAATAAAACTCAAATATTCATATTTATTTTCCTTGATAGAATGGAAATTTCCCACAAAAATTTAAATATTAATATATTTATTATTTCGGATGCATATTTTTTTAGTCATTTCAAATTAATTATTCACCACAGTTTAAAATTATCTAAAAAAAATTATTTATTCAAGGATTTAAATACCTTTTGCTATATTTAAAAGTTAGAAAGCCTTTTCACATAATTTGTGAAAGTACCTAAAAAATTTAAACAATATTGTAATTTTGTGATACAGATTGCATTGTTAAAAATTTTTTGTATCAAATACTATTTTTTAAGAAAATAATATTTAAATAAGTGTATTTTCTGCTAAATTATTCATTTTACATTTTATAAGAATACGTTCATAGAAAATTTATTTATTTAATTTCAAATTTTTATTCACATATTCGCTTAATTAATAATTTCGCTTTTTCTTTTATTAGTTTCTTAGTTATCCTCGAAAAAATGTATTTTTGCACTAAGATATATTTAATATTTTTAATTACAATTGATTATTTTGATTATCCTGACTTATAATTCTTATCATCACTTTATATATATATATATATATATATATATATATATATATATATATATATATATAATGAATACATTTTCGTTTTTGCATTTTAATACTTCAAAACGTAAGCATAAATGTGTATTTCTATAAATACTCTGACAAATAAATAAAATCCTACGTTTTACTTATTCTTAAAAATTATAAAAGTTTTGAACTCAAAATTATAATTCTGCTATATGCTAAAAATTAAAAAGGACTAATTCTATTTCCTGATTTTTATATTATTTTATTATTATTCTTCATTTAAAATATAAGAAAATAACATGGAAAGAATAAAACCAATTCAATATGGAACAATATCCACAGATATCTCTGCCATCTGTTGGCATTATTTTGAATAATTTTATTATTTTCTTATTATTTTAAATGATTCTGGTAAATAATTTAAAATAAAATTAGTAAAATGCATAAATTAATGTAAATAATTTAAAACAAAATTAATCAAATAATAAGTAATTTAAAATAAAATTAACAACACTAAATTTCTTAATTTACAGAAAATTTTATATCTGTCTTGATGTATTTTACAAATAATTATGTATTCTAGAAGACTATTTTACATCAATTTTTTTAAAAAAAAATCATTTAGAGTAATTAAACTTTGTTTAAAATGTGTAAGGGAAAAAGTACAAGGTAAATTAAACTGAACAATAGTGCATAATTATTTTTAATTTATATTTTTGATAAAAGATATAAATTCTATTAAAAGTTTTTAGAAATGATTTCAAAGTACTAAATAATGATGTAAAATATTTTAATGAAATTTTTCTTACAAAATTAATATTTGAGATGAATATTTTTTCGATAAAGATGTTAATTTACATTGTATATATAGGTATGGATAAACAGATAACAGTTAGCTATGTAATAATGAGAAAATATATTTCATATCTCCACTCTGTGAGAGTTAATAAAGTTATTATATTCTAATAATAATTTAATAACTGATAATAAACATAGATTTTAATTAAACTTTATTGTAACGTGCTTTATAAAAATGCACTATACGTATATAAAGTAGGTAATAAAAGTTTTACATACTCATTTAAGACCAAAATACGAGGAAAAAGAAGTCACTTTTTTGAATAAATTTAAGGGATGCCCAAAAAATTCTCAACAAAACTAATAAACTATTTATATTACTATATTAGTGGGTACTCAAATATAATTGTCTATATTATTATTCCGTTTTTCTCTGAAATTAGAATCTTGAAATATCAATTATTTGAGAAAAAAATAATAAGTATTACATGGTATAATTTTCATTTAAATCACAGCAGCATATGAGAGTATCAGTTTTTCAGAATTAAATTATATAAATCTCATTTTCAACGGATTTAAAGGAGATATATTTAGTTAAGTTTTGAAAATATTTGAATAAACACTTTGTGTTAAAATGTGAATCATTTTTGTGCAAAAATTTCTATTTAATATTTTTTTCTAAATCAGAAAAATAATCCTTTTGTACATTTTTCCTCAATGATCACTGATCTGGCCAATTTTGTGTTTGTGTTACATGTAAAATTTGAAACCCGTCACTCTATAGAAAATCTAAGCTTTTCATAAAATGTCAAACTCTGGTTGGTAATGAATAAAAACAATAATGTTTTCTACGCATTTTTAAACATTCAATTAAAACATACTGAATAGCAAACCAGCTAAGTACGAAATACCTCTACACATAGTTTAAAATAACACACGGCAAAATTTATGATTGAAATAAAAATTTGGTGTTTGCTTGGAAATGTCATTTAGTAAAACATAAATATTTTAATTTACATAAAATTGTACAAGTGTCTTGAAACATTTTACAAATATTTATGTGTTCTAGAAGACTACTTAACATAATTTTTTTAATCATTTCGAAATAATTAAATTTTGCTTAAAAGGTATAAGAGAAAAGAAGTTCAAGGTAATTAAATTGAACAATAATACTTAATTATTTTGAATGTACCTCTCGATAAAGTACATGTACATGTAAAAATGAACTTATCATCCAAATATAAGATTTTGCTTCAATTCTTTCAATAAAAAAAACAATTACATTTTGTTTAAATGGAGTGGAAAATCCAGATAGAGTGTTGATGAAAAAGACGTAGATAATACACATGCTATAAAACCAGGATTTGAATAATCTAAACTATAAGTTAATGCTGTGGTTGTGTTGTTGTTGTTACTTATGATACTAGGACAGTAGGCTGCGTCTTTCGATTTACCAGAGCACCAAAAAGGGGAAAGAGAGACTGCTCTAAACTCCTCCTACAGGTGACACCACCAGAGGACGCACTCCCTCAATTTTGACATTGATCTGGAGAGAGAGGAAATTTTCTCGAGACCATTACACCTATGGTCTCGAGACTGACACCTATGTGGACAGTTCAACAACTGACCACAGGACTTTCTATTTGACAAATTTAGTAAGTACGTACTTTTATGTACTCACTGGGTATTCGGGTACACTAGGAATCAAACCCCGCTCTTCCGCACGGAAGGCTATTTCCCTAACCACCAAACTGCCACTATCCTATGCTAAATGCTGCTTATCATTATTGAAGCTATTTATCAGAAGTGAACTAATAATGCAAAGAAATAAAAAGCGCGGTAAAAAAAATCGCAGATGTGAATAAATGCAGCTAAAAAATGAAATAATTAATATTATGAAAAAATGACACAACCGTTTTTATTAAATCGATATGACATGATATTATCTGCTACACAA
>CM057811.1:64014423-64252115 GCA_030067965.1 Latrodectus elegans | reverse complement strand
TGAATTTCTACGGACAAGAATCTAATTGTTGTTGTACTTTCTATTAATTAGGATATAGCTATTCATCTGGTTCAACATTCTCCTTATCTATTGAAGACCCTAAAATGTACATTGCAAATGGAGCTGATTTTAGAAACATTAACAATTGGCATCATTTGATAATGTTGCTAGAAACAATGACTAGATTTTCAAGCAACTTGAAACAGAACAACAAACTTACATATTGATTCATGTCATACGCTTACTCAGCAGTTATTCTGGCTTTAAGATACTTAAGACGAGACGCGTCTCAACTTCAAAGAGCCGCTCAGTGGATACTGCTTAAAAGAAAAAATCAGAATTCCTTAAGCATTTTTATAATGAATTATTTCCTGAATTTAATAAAAATATTACCTCTGTTATTTAAAATGAAAAGTATCATGATATAAAACATATTGATAATTTTTATAAAGTGATAATCATAATAATTTCTTATTCATTATCAAAAACATGTGTGTAACTGGTTATTAGGTTAATTAGGAATGATTAATGAAATTTATTAAGAATAAATAGTAGTAACACATTGGAACAAATTTGGATAGTAATTTTTACTTATTTTATGCTTCACGGTTATTTTTTTTTATTCTTAGTATACTGTTTGTTTTAATTGACCTGTCATTGTATATGCCACATATTTAATATATTATAATGTGATTTAATGTAATTAATGGTAATTAATATAATGTAATTAATGGTTTTATATAATAATTAATGGTAATTATATAATGCAATTAATGGTTTTATGTAATGTAATTTATTTGTGTGTGTGTGTGTGTGTGTGTGTGTGTGTGTGTGTGTGTGTGTGTGTGTGTGTGTGTGTGTGTGTGTGTGTGTGTGTGTGTGTGTGTGTGTGTGTGTGTGTGTGTGTGTGTGTGTGTGTGTGTGTAACAATTGCAAACTGTTACATATATATATATATGTCAGAAAAAATATGTGTCAAGGGTGTGTCAAGAAAAAATTCATAAAATATACAACATATATGAAAAATATTACTTCAAAATCACGTC
This sequence comes from Latrodectus elegans, assembly GCA_030067965.1. NCBI lineage: Eukaryota > Metazoa > Arthropoda > Arachnida > Araneae > Theridiidae > Latrodectus > Latrodectus elegans. The sequence goes on along the minus strand of CM057811.1, from coordinate 64,251,069 downwards.
AACAAGTATTTTAAGTGTAAAAATGAATAGATGTCTCATCTTTATAGGCTTTTATAAGAACAGTGGTGAATTTTTAAGAAACTGTAACAGACATCATCATCGTGTCCCTCATAAATAATACAATAATCTTTTTTTTAAACGCAAGTATGCCTCGTTTTAAAAATATTGCATAAATATTAAATGCCTACAATTATTTAAGCATTAGCATTTTAATTATTTAGCACTATTTGGAAATATTCTTTCTCTAATTCGTCAAAGACATATTTTGCAATAAAAGTAATATTGAAACCATAAAGAAGTACTTAACATTATGTGAATATATTCCTCAAAAATGAAATCATAGAATATTTGTTTAATTCTTAACTAGTATATAGAGATAATTATTTTCACCCTTTTTGTATTCTGGTTTTTCAATATGCAAAATTCAAATTTCTCATTAGTAATCATGGTAAACAAAGAAAAAACAATAATTTTTATAGAACATTTTAAATCATTTATCATCTAGAACATTTTAAATCATTTATCATCTGTATGTAAATGAAAAAATCAGTTTATCATTATCTTTATCCATCCATGTCAAAATGGTCCATGTTTTTAAGCCAAGAAAGTGAAGCCATTTCTATAGTTATTCAACAACTTTCAATACATAGCTATTCTTTTGTGAAGGCAGTCATTTTTTGAGATTCCAAAAGTACGCTTCAAGTCCTTTTGAGCTGTCAAAATGATTTTCAAAGTATCTTGATTTTTTCCATTGAATCTTGGAGAAATCGTGTGACAGCGCTTTTGCTTGAGGCATTGTCACTTAGAATTCATTTTCAAGTTTTCCATTGTGGTATTTTGAACAACATAGAAGTTGTTCATTGGCTAATATAAGAACTTTTTTAAATCGATCAATTTCTTTTCCTACAACTAAACTTGATCCTTAACAAAATTCTCTAACAGTATGTTATTTCAATGTGCTATGGATAAAAGATGAGTGATTCAATGATAAGAAAGTACTTTTCCAAGTTTTTCAAAGAAGGCTGTGATGGCTCTTTTATTGGCTGACTATTTTAAGCTCTGCATAATTGGTGTAGTGAATACTCGAAAATACATTTTGTATGACTCTGATTAGCCAATGATTTTCGAACATTTAAATATCTGTATTGCAATTTTTCTCTATAAACATATTGTAAAAAAATATTGAAGAGGGCAAGAACTAATCCTTTAAGCGCTAATGTTCGGCAAATTATAAAAAAAATATCATCGTTTTGGTTTCATAAAGTATTTTTAACTACATTTTAAATGTTATTTTTTATTTTCAATTTTCATGTCCTAATGTCTGGAAATAAGAAAACGTAGATATAAAGATATATTAAAATATAATAAAACTCAAATATTCATATTTATTTTCCTTGATAGAATGGAAATTTCCCACAAAAATTTAAATATTAATATATTTATTATTTCGGATGCATATTTTTTTAGTCATTTCAAATTAATTATTCACCACAGTTTAAAATTATCTAAAAAAAATTATTTATTCAAGGATTTAAATACCTTTTGCTATATTTAAAAGTTAGAAAGCCTTTTCACATAATTTGTGAAAGTACCTAAAAAATTTAAACAATATTGTAATTTTGTGATACAGATTGCATTGTTAAAAATTTTTTGTATCAAATACTATTTTTTAAGAAAATAATATTTAAATAAGTGTATTTTCTGCTAAATTATTCATTTTACATTTTATAAGAATACGTTCATAGAAAATTTATTTATTTAATTTCAAATTTTTATTCACATATTCGCTTAATTAATAATTTCGCTTTTTCTTTTATTAGTTTCTTAGTTATCCTCGAAAAAATGTATTTTTGCACTAAGATATATTTAATATTTTTAATTACAATTGATTATTTTGATTATCCTGACTTATAATTCTTATCATCACTGTATATATATATATATATATATATATATATATATATATATATATATATATATAATGAATACATTTTCGTTTTTGCATTTTAATACTTCAAAACGTAAGCATAAATGTGTATTTCTATAAATACTCTGACAAATAAATAAAATCCTACGTTTTACTTATTCTTAAAAATTATAAAAGTTTTTGAACTCAAAATTATAATTCTGCTATATGCTAAAAATTAAAAGGACTAATTCTATTTCCTGATTTTATATTATTTTATTATTATTCTTCATTTAAAATATAAGAAAATAACATGGAAAGAATAAAACCAATTCAATATGGAACAATATCCACAGATATCTCTGCCATCTGTTGGCATTATTTTGAATAATTTTATTATTTTCTTATTATTTTAAATGATTCTGGTAAATAATTTAAAATAAAATTAGTAAAATGCATAAATTAATGTAAATAATTTAAAACAAAATTAATCAAATAATAAGTAATTTAAAATAAAATTAACAACACTAAATTTCTTAATTTACAGAAAATTTTATATCTGTCTTGATGTATTTTACAAATAATTATGTATTCTAGAAGACTATTTTACATCAATTTTTTTAAAAAAAAATCATTTAGAGTAATTAAACTTTGTTTAAAATGTGTAAGGGAAAAAGTACAAGGTAAATTAAACTGAACAATAGTGCATAATTATTTTTAATTTATATTTTGATAAAGATATAAATTCTATTAAAAGTTTTTAGAAATGATTTCAAAGTACTAAATAATGATGTAAAATATTTTAATGAAATTTTTCTTACAAAATTAATATTTGAGATGAATATTTTTTCGATAAAGATGTTAATTTACATTGTATATATAGGTATGGATAAACAGATAACAGTTAGCTATGTAATAATGAGAAAAATATTTCATATCTCCACTCTGTGAGAGTTAATAAAAGTTATTATATTCTAATAATAATTTAATAACTGATAATAAACATAGATTTTAATTAAACTTTATTGTAACGTGCTTTATAAAAATGCACTATACGTATATAAAGTAGGTAATAAAAGTTTTACATTCTAAGTTAAGACAAAAATACGAGGAAAAAGAAGTCACATTTTTGAATAAATATAAGGGATGCCCAAAAAATTCTCAACAAAACTAATAAACTATTTATATTACTATATTAGTGGGTGCACTCAAATATAATTGTCTATATTATTATTCCGTTTTTCACTGAAATTAGAATCTTGAAATATCAATTATTTGAGAAAAAATAATAAGTATTACATGGTATAATTTTCATTTAAATCACAGCAGCATATGAGAGTATCAGTTTTTCAGAATTAAATTATATAAATCTCATTTTCAACGGATTTAAAGGAGATATATTTAGTTAAGTTTTGAAAATATTTGAATAAACACTTTGTGTTAAAATGTGAATCATTTTTGTGCAAAAATTTCTATTTAATATTTTTTCTAAATCAGAAAAATAATCCTTTTGTACATTTTTCCTCAATGATCACTGATCTGGCCAATTTTGTGTTTGTGTTACATGTAAAATTTGAAACCCGTCACTCTATAGAAAATCTAAGCTTTTCATAAAATGTCAAACTCTGGTTGGTAATGAATAAAAACAATAATGTTTTTCACGCATTTTTAAACATTCAATTAAACATACTGAATAGCAAACCAGCTAAGTACGAAATACCTCTACACATAGTTTAAAATAACACACGGCAAAATTTATGATTGAAATAAAAATTTGGTGTTTGCTTGGAAATGTCATTTAGTAAAACATAAATATTTTAATTTACATAAAATTGTACAAGTGTCTTGAAACATTTTACAAATATTTATGTGTTCTAGAAGACTACTTAACATAATTTTTTTAATCATTTCGAAATAATTAAATTTTGCTTAAAAGGTATAAGAGAAAAGAAGTTCAAGGTAATTAAATTGAACAATAATACTTAATTATTTTGAATGTACCTCTCGATAAAGTACATGTACATGTAAAAATGAACTTATCATCCAAATATAAGATTTTGCTTCAATTCTTTCAATAAAAAAAACAATTACTTTGTGTGTCATGTGAGTGGAAAATCCAGATAGAGTGTTGATGAAAAAGACGTAGATAATACACATGCTATAAAACCAGGATTTGAATAATCTAAACTATAAGTTAATGCTGTGGTTGTGTTGTTGTTGTTACTTATGATACTAGGACAGTAGGCTGCGTCTTTCGATTTACCAGAGCACCAAAAAGGGGAAAGAGAGACTTTGCTCTAAACTCCTCCTACAGGTGACACCACCAGAGGACGCACTCCCTCAATTTTGACATTGATCTGGAGAGAGAGGAAATTTTCTCGAGACCATTACACCTATGGTCTCGAGACTGACACCTATGTGGACAGTTCAACAACTGACCACAGGACTTTCTATTTGACAAATTTAGTAAGTACGTACTTTTATGTACTCACTGGGTATTCGGGTTCACTAGGAATCGAACCCCGCTCTTCCGCACGGAAGGCTATTTCCCTAACCACCAAACTGCCACTATCCTATGCTAAATGCTGCTTATCATTATTGAAGCTATTTATCAGAAGTGAACTAATAATGCAAAGAAATAAAAAGCGCGGTAAAAAAAATCGCAGATGTGAATAAATGCAGCTAAAAAATGAAATAATTAATATTATGAAAAAATGACACAACCGTTTTTATTAAATCGATATGACATGATATTATCTGCTACACAAAATTTTTTTTCAAATTTTATCTAAATATTATTTGTCACGGCAGAATGAACAGATATAATATCCAATGTAAAATATATAATTATTCTTGAACATTTTTGGAAAATTGAGATTTCATTAAAAATATATTTCTTTATCAAATTATTTTTTTCAGCGATTGTTTTGCATTTCTTGTTTAGAAAAGCAAATTTAATTAACATACTTAACATACTTTTTAAGAAGTAAATTTATCATTTACTTAAAACTTATTAAAAACACCTTGTCTCTTCGTAAAATATCCGTCTTTCGTAAAAAAAAGTGAAGGAGAATATCAAATAAAACATGCTTCGAATATTTTATAAATAAAATATAATTCTTTTAACAATACTTATTTTTGAATTCATCAAGGAATTATCAATGAAATAAGAATATGATATTTAATTCTAACCTTATACGCCCCAGGCAATTTAAACTTGCTCGAGTGAGAAAAATGTTACAAAAACTGAAACCTCTTCTTTTTTTATTCCCCATTCTGACATGCGAGTGAACATACAAAGTGATTCACAGTTTTTGGTTTTTATTCAGTTGTAAATATTAGAAAAAATTTATTTCCAGTAGGGTTAGAACAACAGAATTGTAATATGACAACATTTCTCATGAACTCTCTGATCCATGTTTAAGAATAAGACTCAATGTGCTTTAATAGAAGTGCAGGATATACGTAAAATGTTTACAGAGAGGATTATTTTCGCTATAGTTTACAAAAATCTGAATATTTTATAACCGATTACACCGCATCTATTGCTATAAAATTACATTTTATGTGTGTAAAACAGAAAACGTAATCCTTCTTTTTTATTCTGTTGCTTTTAGTATCCATAACAAAGCTGGCATTTTCCCACAAACAATATGTCAGAATAAGCTATGCAGAAGGCTACAAAAAATAACTATTTGAATTTTCACTTTATTAATAAAACAATTTTTTTTTTCAATTCTGAACATAATTTCATACTAATTAACTATTAGTTAATAAAAAAAGGAAACTTGAACAAAACTTTTGGAATTAGTCCTTAATTAAAATAAAAACTTCAATTTTTTCGTGCAAAATTTACTTTTTATGAATTAGAACTATCAAATTCATTATAAAAAAGAATCTGTGAAACTTATCACATGTATATAGTCATTTGATTTAAATAATTTTCTGAATTAGATTCATTCATTTTGTTTGAATTTTTTTATTATTTAAGGAACCCGAACACAATCAGAGCACTTTTATTAAATACACTGCATATATACATTGTAACGATTTTTTCTTATTTCACTTTAGAAAACATTAATATTGAGCTACTAAAATTTGATCTATTCCAATATTATTCTTCAGAAATGTTAACTATGTATACAATTTTAAACATTTTTTTTAAAAATTTAAAAAATGCTACATCAAAAACTATTAAACATGTTTGAAAAAAATGAATACCAAATAATCTATATGTTGTTACCTAGAGCATGTACTAACTTTTTAAGTTTTTGTTAAAAAAAATAAAAAAATTACGGCCAGTTGAATATTTATACTGAAGTTTTAGCCAAACTTTCTCTGCCATCATTCGAATAACAGGACATAATTTGGGAAATATTTTAATGATTAAAATTATTTTATTACATTCCCTAGAAAACAATATACAAATCACGCTCATGAAATTCCATAGTGATATAAAAATATTTTGAGTTATCGTTTTTGAAGCGTGCAAATTATAGGTAAAAGCTCTGAGAAAATCACATTTAAAGATTAAAGTAAAAATACAATTATTTTATAATGTGTCTTTATAAGAAATTCTCATATTTGTTGATTAATTTTTTTATTTGATTTTCTGGTTGATTTCTAGAATAATAATTATTTTATGTATCTTTTAAAAGCTTACTAAATTTATATTTAAAAATTAAACACTGTTTAAACTAATTTTTAACATCACTCTGGATATTTAAACGCCCACTTCCGGTCCTTTAAATATGTTCACTTTTGGTTTCCTCATCTTTACGAAAACCTTTATATCTCGGAATCTAATTAACGTAGAGACAAAAATAAACCTGTTTTAGAAAGCAATTTAAATTCCTTATTTAACGAAAGAATAAAATAATTTATCATTTTAGGTCGAAATTGACGTTTTCAACGTGTACGGGTACCTTAAATAATTTATTTTTATAATTTCAAATAACTTATTTAGTTACATTTTGTATCTTTATTTCGAAAGGAAATATAGAATTATTTATATTTATATATATATATATATATGTGTGTGTGTGTGTGTGTGTGTGTGTGTGTGTGTGTGTGTGTGTGTGTGTGTGTGTGTGTGTGTGTGTGTGTGTGTGTGTGTGTGTGTGTGTGTGTGTGTGTGTGTGTGTGTGTGTGTGTATAAATAGATATAAATATATGTATATATTACATATATTTATGCTGTTCTGTTTTATATTTCACATGAAAAAAATCTTAAAATACAAAAATTAATTAGTTATAGTTTGTTGCAAATTAATTTTACAATGAGAGCAGAAAAAAGAAAAATTTTCTTTCATTCTACGATTCTGATATTTTTATCAAAATTAATAAAAAAATAAAAAGTTTACAGAACACCGTTAAGGTTTCATATATTCCCTAAGGCACAATACATTTACTCTATTAGCAGCAAGTATTTCCCCCTCACTTAAACTGAGGAAAATTCTCTTTTTACTTCAAGTTTTTTTAGGAAAATAAAATCTTGAATTTAAAATAAATCGTACTCAAATTTTAAATAAAATTTATAAAGAAGAATGAGAATCTATTTTGTCCATCAACAAAATTAAAGTTTTTAAAATTGTAGAAATATATTTTAATAGATAAATTATACTTTCAAAATATCAAAGTAAAAATAAAAAGTTTTAAGACACAAGAAATAAGAAACTATGAACTTCAAATTAAAGAAATCGTAAACTATTAAAATTCTTTTCATGGAAAAAGGAAAAAAAACATTTTAAGTAATAATTACTCTTTTATGTTATTTCATAATTTTATTTACAAATAAAACATCATTTCAGGAAAAGTTAATATTTAGAAAAAAGTTTTAGTATGTGACAAAGTTACTTTAATCTGAATAATGAATAAATATTTCTTGCATATATATATATCTTTATTCTAGTTCTGAATCTCTTTACAATTTCGTTTTTCTCATAACAAAGGAAATTCAATATTGCAAATGAAAGCAGTTATCAATAAGAATATATTTCTTAACTTTTAGATAAATTGAAATGATTTACAGTCTTCTTTTGCATTAAACTATTTTTCCTTTAACTTATATACAATTAAATTAACATGTAAAATTCTAAAAACTTAATGTTTAAATTGTTATTCAGAATCAGGAGAGAGAGAGAGATCTATAAAAAAATAATATTATATTGTATTCTTACCTTACAAAATTCTTCCTTATTGTTTTTCATCAAATAAAACAACTGAAAAACATTTCGCAACATAATACGAGAAATGTCCTAATTTAAAATAAATAGTTTTCCTTTCTTCAATAGAAGTCTGACGCAACACTTTTTTCACAAAAGAAACTCATCTTAGGATTTAATCTTTTGCATATTTCAGTATAATAATTTTTTTTAATAAATATGATAAAATGTTTTCATCAAATGTTTGTTTTTATAACACAAAGGATAAATCATTCATTTTCTTTTGTATTATAGTAATTTTTTTATCCAAATGAATAATATTTCTCTTTTTACAGCACAAAATTCTTTTGTTATGTGTTATAATATATTAGTATTAGTAATATATTCAAGAATTTAGAAAGGACTTTTTTCTTTTACGAATTAATGTGAATACACCTAACTAAATTCCCTTCAATTATCAGAAGATAATCAAATTCATTTATACTGAGAAATCTTTTAACTTATCGTGTAACAGTTGTTTCTGTAAAAGTGATTATTTCCAAGTGCTTACAGATAATTTTAAGCTGTATAATTTATTTCTAAATTACTAATTGGACTACAAAATTATTTATTAAAACAACTACAATGCTGTATTTTTACTTTTAACAATACTTTAATGAAATTACATAAAAAATTTATTTCATGTTAACTCAATTTTACCTTAAATAATAAAAACTGCTCTCTTTAACTAAGCTATAAAAGTAGCTAAAGAAATAGAAGTATTTAAGCAAACGAAGTAGGCACAAACTTCTCTTTGATCTCAGTTAGTTTTCATTATTATTGGAAAATGTTTTTTTTTTCAAAGAAAACTTTCCTTTAGTTTAGCATATTATTATATAAAAAATTATACCATTCTGTTAATTTATTACTGCCATCATTATAGTTACTCATAAATTTGTATCATTCAAACTTATAATTCATTAGTAATTTATAATTTATAAAAAATGCTGTCAAATATTAGGATATGTAATCACTCATTATATATCATTTAATTTAACATTTTTCAAGTAAATTCAATGAAAGTATTATAAGTATTATTTTTCAGGAAACCATCACATACACAATAACAAATATAAACAATCATAATTTATTTCTAAGCCAATATTATTTTTATATACATAAATTAATATAAGCACATGCTTATATTTTTTTACTGGTAATTGATTTCAATTGAGAACGATTTAAATATTTTTTTCTTAAGTATATAAATGTATATAATATTAAAATATACGGATTATTAAAACACATGTTTTAACTACATTATCTAATTAAAACCCATATATTTTAAATACCTTGCGCACTAATATTTTTATGTATTTATAGTTTTTTATTATTTTTACTCTAAATTAGTAGGTTTTTTTTAAATTTCTTTCACAATCTTATAGAAGAAGTAATATTGTCAAAGAAATATTAGATGATGAAGATGATGCGGGATCTGAAGAATAATGTTATCTTTTTTTCTTGTTAAGCTTCCCTCGGGGCTCATTCTACACATTACGAAAAGAGATTGAGGATATTTACATCGCATTAAAGCAGCTGTATGTCCGGCAGTCTTTTATATGTAGAGCGTATTTCTTGTTTGACTCTATATTGGCTCTCTAATATATAGCAAATAGACAGTATACATCCGCATACATTGCAAATGCACAGTATACATCCGCATACATTGCAAATACACAGTATACATCCGCATACATTGCAAATACACAGTATACATCCGCATACATTGCAAATACACAGTATACATCCGCATACATTGCAAATACACAGTATACATCCGCATACATTGCAAATACACAGTATACATCCGCATACATTGCAAATACACAGTATACATCCGCATACATTGCAAATACACAGTATACATCCGCATACATTGCAAATACACAGTATACATCCGCATACATTGCAAATACACAGTATACATCCGCATACATTGCAAATACACAGTATACATCCGCATACATTGCAAATACACAGTATACATCCGCATACATTGCAAATACACAGTATACATCCGCATACATTGCAAATACACAGTATACATCCGCATACATTGCAAATACACAGTATACATCCGCATACATTGCAAATACACAGTATACATCCGCATACATTGCAAATACACAGTATACATCCGCATACATTGCAAATACACAGTATACATCCGCATACATTGCAAATACACAGTATACATCCGCATACATTGCAAATACACAGTATACATCCGCATACATTGCAAATACACAGTATACATCCGCATACATTGCAAATACACAGTATACATCCGCATACATTGCAAATACACAGTATACATCCGCATACATTGCAAATACACAGTATACATCCGCATACATTGCAAATATACATTATACATCCGCATACATTACAAATACACAGTATACATCCGTCTACATTGCAAACAGACAGTATACACCCGCATACACAGCAAATAGACAGTATACATCTGCATACATTGCAAATAGACAGTATATATCCGCATACATTGAAAATAGACAATATATATCCGCATACATAACAAATATACAGTAAACATGCAGATAATATCCGCATTTTGCAGTGCAGAGATCTCGTAAGGTCAATGACTGTTTCTTTACAATGTATTCTCATTGTAGGATTCATGAAAATGAGGCTGCTGTTTATTTGGCAAGAAAAGGGCAAGAAAGCATCTTTCAAAGAACTTTCAATAGCCTTTATTTCCATTCATAAAATTAAGAGAAGATAAGCTGCTTGTACGAGTAAAAAGCAGAAGGCTTTGTGTGATTCTGCCAATAAGCCCTTGAGTGTTTCATGCTTAAGGACTTGGAGGCTATTCCTCATATTCCTTGAAGTGTAAGTAGAGCATTTATTGCCTTTCTACAGGCCATCTATTGTTTTCCGGAGTGTTTGTATCTTGTTGTTGAGTTTCTTCCTTGTTTTATTTGTATAAACAAGATCAACTGATTCACTCTAACCATATTAACTCGTGCATAGAACTTTTATTTTTAATATGTACTGTTAAAAATCATTGGAAAATAAGAGAACTAATGACGTTATAGATAATTTTCTGAGCGTTTGTTTAAAGTTATTTCTCATTGATACTATATTCAATACAAAATATGTGCATTGTGACTCATTGGCAATCAATGTTAAATTATCACATTGATTTGCATACGTACATACAAAGCTGTGCAGGCGAGCTCTGGACTGTACTTTTAGGTTAACGGGTTTGAAATATTTTCCCATCATCAAGTGCCTCATAATTTTGAACGACTAATTCATATCTGAAGTGGCACTCTCCACTATTCTCGACATCCAAGCCACACCAGCGGAAGGACTTTGAACGTTGCAAATTAACATGGACACGTCCCCGACTCACGGAGCTCCAGCAACCCAGTGAGGGAGAGTGCGACGTGGTCAACCTCACAATCACTGCCCGCGTAAAATGATGCTTTACTTTGCTGATCTTAAGGTAAGCAGCAAGAAGCTACTGAGATACTAGAACTCACATTGATTTATAAAAGTATTTTAGGTGAATGAAGTATAAATGAATTATAAAAATATTATATTTTCTTAAAATCTAGTTTATTTATCTTTCTTATAAAAACCTATGTTGTGGTATAAAAAATGTGGAGACATGTTACAGGCAAATAGATGTGATTTATATGCATAATAATGATTGAAAAACTGTAGGATTTATATAGCTCATAAACTAAAAATCGTGTTACTTTACAAATAAGTCATTATTGCGTTAACATTTTAAATAAATATATTTTTGATAATTTCTTAGATATTGGAATAATTTAACACAGCCGAAGTGTATGAAACTATGAATAATATCATTAATTACAAAAATGTAAAAACATATGTATAATAATTCACTCAAACGCATTTTATAATCTTTAACTAATTAAATATTAATTTATGTAGACATTTTAGTTTATATCCACCCAACTGACCCTGTAATTTGTAGTGATGTTACATATATTATTTATAACTAACAGGGTCCGTGGTTGCCTAGTAGTTAGGGTACCGGCCTTCCATCCGGAAAGGTGGGGTTTGGTTCCTAATGCCATCAATGACCCACCAAGTACATAAGATATAATTGCTCGTTAAATCTGTGTAATCGAAAGTCCTGTGGTCGGTCGTTGAGCAGTTACCATGGGTGCAATGGTCAGGAAAATTTTACTCCCCCTTCAGATCAATGCCAAAATAGAGGAAGTCAATTTCAGGTGCTGCCATCTATTGGAGGATTTGAAGAGCAAATGTCGTACTTTCATCTTCACAGTGCTCTCATTAAATGAAAGTCACTCCCAATTGACTTAAATTAGCATAGCCAAAGCATAGCGAGCTTGGCTTGTCCAAGTGTCATTTGTAACAACAACATAACTATTAATGTTTGATATGTGCACAATGTTATGATTAGTATATTTAATATAAATTACAGTAGTTTATATTATGCTGAAAATTCCTTAAGCTGAATGAAATTTTTTAAGTAAATTGTTAAAATAGCTAGAATGGCGTGAAATGATGCTATATTTTTAAAAACTTTATAAAAATCTCGATGAACTCTCAGCATTGATTTTACATGATAAAGTGTATTTTTTAAGTATATATTAGAAAAGTGACGTAATTTTCCAATTTATGCAATGTTTCACTGCCACATAAAATAAAAAATTGAAGTCATCATCTGGCCTAAATATTTTATTTTTCCTTCCATCTATATGATATGGGTTCATGCTTAATATTTATTCGCCTCAAGGCTTCATTTGAATATAATATTTCAGCCCCAAAAATATGTATAAAAGAGAATATAAGATGAGTAATTTTTGCCAAAAATTCTTTTCGAATATCAAGAGAAAAAATTCTGTATACTCGTGATTTTAATATTAATGAACTGTTTATTAAACTATTGAGGAAAAAATATTTAAAATATTTATATTAGTTTACTAACATTTCTTTTCTAATTGCAATTGTATAATAGATACTACTAACCTTGCTTATATGCGCGAATTTAATGCTCTGTGTACAGTTTAAGTATATAGAAATTATACTGTTAGGACATTTTAAAGTTTGAAGTTAAAGGTATTCTTAGATACATAATACGTTATTAAATTTATATTTACTCTAATTAAAAATCGAATAAAATATTTTATTATGCATACATATAGACACACACACACATTATATATATATATATATATATATATATATATATATATATATATATATTAAATTGAATTTAATTATAATTAAAGTAACTAAGTTACACACACAACTAAATTAAATTAGTATATGAATATTTTAAATTTTAAATCCATTTAATAAAATATGATCAAAGCTTTTGCATGATTCTAAGAAATTAAATAAAGCTAAATATCTAGTTTAAGTAAAAAAGCGTTTATAAAAAATATTATTTATATTATTACTTTTTTATGTTTTTCATGTTATTATTAATTAATTATAAGTTATAAAATACAAAAAGAAATTTTTATTCTTATTATTTCACACACATATATTAGTTAACCATGAATTAATTACTTAAAAATTCAATAAAATATAATTCAATAAAATATAATTTTAATTGCAATTGCACAATTAATAAAGAATTAAATCTATGTAATGATATATGTATAAATATTGATCTGAATAAATTACTTATTCAGATCAATATTATTTAAATTTAAAATTATTCAATGGCAATGCATCAGCATTTTTTAATTTTTTTAATTTAAAAACATTTTTTAAATTTAAGAGTATGCTATTCATTAGAATTGTTTTGCTTATTCACTAAAATTGATTCGCTTAAATTCGCTGAAAAATATTTTATTTATTTTTCATACTAAAATTGAAATTTCGAACGAAATGTATTCAGTTGTTTCGTTCAATAATAGCATTTGGAAGAAAACTTAAATTGAAAAAAAATCCAAAAATTAGATTAAAGTGCAATAATAAGAGAGTAAAATTTCTAATATAGCTTGATCACTTGAACGAAATAATTATTTCACAAGATTGTAATTCTTAATCAATAATTATACTGGAATTAAAGCTAAATCTTCCATTTATTAGACAAAAATTAAATTAGCTTTCTCATTTGCATTCAAGAAAATTTTAATTTTATGAAATAAAATCTGGGGCATGTGTTAATAAAAGTGCATGACTCCGTTCTCTCTCAAAGCAAAAGGTAAAACTTTAGTTTAATTTTCCTTGGGGAATCCTCCTTTGCTGTGCAATAAATATCTTAATCAAAGGTCAGCTGCAATCCTTTCTTCGAGAGTATAATTGAGTTACAAAGAGGTTAAGAGAACTAATTTCAATTTATCTGTTTCCATGACAATAGATAATTCTGTTTCCTTCTCTTTGAGCATCACATTTTCTACTCATTTTACTAAGAGTTCTTTTCTAATTAGAGCAGTATTATGGACACTTCAAAGCTTGCTTATGCGCTCATATTTAATGCTTTATCCAGTGTAAAGAAACTGTACAATCAGGAAATTTTAAAGTTTTAAATTAAAGTCATTCTCATATATATCAAGCGAATAAATTTATATTTACCCAATTAAATGGAAGGGAATATTTTAATAGGCGATATTTATCAAAGTTTGCTGCCTTAACGTACCTTTAGATTCTAAAGTATTTTTACTATTTACTATAATTAAGTTTTTAACTATAAGTAAAGAAATGAATTAAAATTAAAATATTAAATTAAATTTAAATTAATAAGTTAATAATTAAAATCAGATTTATTAAATAAGTAATTAAATAAAAATATTTATAATAAGTGATTAAATTAAAAATTTATAAATTAATGTAATATTAAAATACTTGACCATTTATCAGGGATTATCAATCTGAAATTTTCATGAGGTTTCGGACTGTATTTACAGGAACTAATATTTTCAATTGCATTTAGTTTAAGTGTTTTTCTAGCATTAATTTTTCTTCTAGCATGAGGATTTTAAATGAAGAAATCAGTAAAAATAAATTTTTATTTCTATAAATTCAATAAATAGCTAAACAGTCATCTACGAAAAAATGTATTGTTAAAAGTTATTGAAAACAAAGAGTTATATATAAAATTTTATTTTTTATAAAAAAATTTTAATATTTTGTAAAAAAAAATGTATTTTGCTCTTCATTAATATAACGATTTATTTAAATCAATTTAATTACATATTTTAGTTATTATTTGCATGATTTTTAAGGAATAAAAATTACAAATATCTAAAGACATTTTGATAAATTATTTTAATAAAATTGAAAAATTGAATAAAAAGAAAGTCACATATTTCTTAATACAATAATATTTATATTCAACAGCATAAAAGTTTTCATTTTCAAAAGGAGAAAATAAGTGATAAATTTAGATTTTTGGATAATTACTATAAATTTTATAATGAGTTCTGTTTTCCTTTGAAGTAAATTAATATCTTTCTTTGAGTAAAATTAATTATGCTTACTATACATGATGAAAATTTCCTTTGAATTTAAAAACTCAATTAGTAAAATAGCTTAATAAGAGTTCTTTAATTATATTTTATTTTGAAATATTTAAAGATACATTGAAATTAATATAAATGATAAGGTAATAAATTTAGTATCTTAAAAATATCTAAGGATTTCAAGTTTAGCAAATTCAATAATCAATTATTGTAAAATTTCTTTTTATTGTTTATTTTAAATTAATTTAGTTTTTTTAAGGTTAATATGAGTAAAATCGAACAATACTTTTGGACTTAATCATTTAAAATAAGTATTAATTTCTTTCATGCTGTGTGTCATTAAGACATTTTCTTTCTTCGACCATTCTTCCCCTATTTTCTTTCTTTAAATTGAAACATTTATCTTATTATTTTATTTTTGTAAGCACATTCAAATATCACTTAGTGCATATGATTAAATGCTATTATCATCTGATCTCACAGAAAAACACATTTAAGAGCTTTTGCTTTTTAAAAAGGATTATAAATTAAGACTTGATGCAGCCTGTAGGAATTATCTCATAAAATCTTGCTCCAAATCTCTGATTTTAGCAAAAACATTTACTTAAAATTTTCTTGAATTCATTTAGAATTCAATTGAATTTACATATTGTTTTATATGAATATATGATTTCTTAAAAGAAAAAAACAATTACTAAATCAACGTACATTTCTTATACATACATATTTATCCATGAGTTTATTAATCAAAGAGTTCTTAAATTTACACATTGCCTAAATTAGTATTTGAGTTTCATTTTCATAAATTTGCGTAAATTTTAGTAGTGATATCTTAAAAACACATTTAATTTCCTTAAAAAAAACTGCTCTTTGAATATCAATGGATTAAGCATACAGACTTACGGAACATTCTTTTTTAAGAATCAGGTTATTCAATTTTAATAATTTAATTTGAACTTTTAATTATTTAACTTAATAATTTTAAATTTAATAATCTAATTAAGTATTTAAATATAATTTCATGGACCTTTTTAATAACTATTATAAAAATATAAACTTACATAAAATAATATATAATTTAATATGAATGATAAGATTTATTTTCTATATTTATATAAATGCTAAATTTTAAAAAAAACAGTTAAAAATCACTATAATCAAACAACCTTAAATTTTTCATTTGGGGAATAAAAAAATGAATGACAATATCAATTAATTAATAATATTTAGTAATTAATTTTAATAACTTTTAAGTTTCGTTTCTTTATTCAAAAAATTTATTTTTAGGAAAAAGACATTTTTAATGTTTTATTCTTTTTTATATTTCAGATTCTTTAATTGTAATTAATGGTCAGACATATAATTCTTTTTTTTTTATTTGTACACTTGATTTTTGCTACCACTAAATTATATTCACAAAGAAAATAAAACATTAAAATTTAAGCGTTTAATTTTCTAGAGAATTTAGAATTTAAAATCATTCTAAGTACCAAAAATATATAACTACAAATAATATATACGATAAATAATTAATATAACATGAAACAAGTAAAAGTCAAATAAAAACAATAGTATAAATAAATTTGAACATAAAAGCACTCTAAAACAACACACAGAATAACAAATTTAACTTGAGCATTATTAATGTTCTTCAGATACGTCTGACATGACTCATTTATAATTTAAAAAAATATCTTAATTATTTTCTTAACTTCCAAATAAAGAAAAAACATTTTCTTAAATGAAATAAAGTATTGATGCCAAGTATTAGTCATTTTTATCTCTGTATTAGTATCTAATTTAAGTATGAAAAGACATTCTATATTGTAAACTTTCTCCCCTGTCAGATCAATGTCAAAACTGAGAGATCCTCTGGTGATGCCATCTATCGGACGAGTTTAGAGCAAAGTTGTACTTTTCACCTTTGTAGTGCTCGAGTTAAACGAAAGACACATGTGACTTAAATGTTCACAGCCAACGTCATAGCGAGTTTGGCTTATTCAAGTGCCATAAGTAACAACAACATTTGTGTGTTTAATATGATATTTTTAATAATTAGAAATAATAAATTCATCAGATAAATATTATAGTTTAAAATAAACCGCTTCCGATATTTTAGTACTATTAATAAAAATCCTACATAATATTTTTGCAAATTTCACTAAGTCGTACTTTTCACCTTTGTGGTGCTCGAGTTAAACGAAAGACACATGTGACTTAAATTTTCACAGCCAACGTCATAGCGAGTTTGGCTTATTCAAGTGTCATAAGTAACAACAGCATTTGTGTGTTTAATATGATATTTTTAATAATTAGAAATAATATATTCATCAGATGAATATTATAGTTTAAAATAAACCGCTTCTGATATTTTAGTACTATTAATAAAAATCCTACATAATACTTTAGTAAATTTTACTAAGTCTTATGAATATGAGCAATGTATTTAAAATATCTTTCACACTCCTAAGGCATATTTTTAAACGCAATATACTATGAAATATTTGATATTGTTCTAAAAATGTATATTCATACTCATACTCATATTAATCAACTATTAATTTCAAAAGAAAATTTTTTATTTTCTAATACTTAACCTATCAAATTTTCAATGAAATCAATATATCTTTCATATATAAAAAAATTGTTTTAATGTTTTTAAGTATATATATATATATATATATATATATATATATGGTAAAGTAAAATTACTATATGAACAATTCATAGTTCAAATTTGAATTACATATACAAAATTTAGGATTGTTTAATTTTTCAATTTTATACACAGCTAGTTTTGTGTCAAAATGAGTCTACATATATATATATATATATATATATATATATACATATATATATATATATATATATATATATATATATACATATATGTATAACATATATATATATTTATAATATAATATATATTTTGTTTATATATATATATGTAAACAAAATAATCATTTACATTACTGGCCATTAAAATTCCTACACCAAGAAGGCGACATGCTACAGACGTGAAATTTATACGAAAGAAAGAAGGTGCTGTGATATGTAAATGAATAGCTTTTCAGCGCATTCAGACAAAGCAGACCTACATTGTGTTTAAATGAGGAACTTGTTCTGCCGGTTCCTCATACACAAATTGCATTTGAACGTTGTTGCCTGGTGAAAAGTTGTTGTGATGCCTCGTGTAAAAAGGAAAAATGTGTACCAGCACGTTTCTGACTTTGATAAAGGTCGAATTGTTGCGTACCGGGATTGCGGTTTATCTTATCGCAGTATTGCTGCTCGCGTCGGTCGAGATCCAATCACTGTTAGCAGAATATGGAATCGATGGGTTCAGGACGGTAATACGGAACGCCATGCGGGATCTCAACGGGCACCTATCACTAGCAGCCGAGAAGACAGGCATATTATCCCCATGGCCGTAATGGATCGTGCAACCCCGTCACGAACAGTGAGTCAAGAAACGGGGTCGTTTGGAAGACAACAAGTGTCTGCACGAACAGTTCGACGACGTTTGCAGCAGCATGGACTCTCAGCTCGGAGACCATGCCTGCGGCTTCCATTGACGCTGCGTCATAGACAAGATCGCCTTCAATGGTGTAATCAACGACGAACCTGGGCGCACGAATGATGAGACGTCATGTTTTCAGATGAATCCAGGTTCTGTGTACAGCATCATGATGGTCACATCCATGTTTGGCGGCATCGTGGTGAACGCACACTGGCAGCGTGCATTCGTCATCGTCATACTGGCCCATCACCTGGCGTGATGGTATGGGGTGCCATTGGATACACGTCTCGGTCACCTCTTGTTCTCATTCTTTGAACAGTACACGTGCATTTCTGGTGTTTTACGACAAGTGGCTCTACCCCTTATTCGAGCCCTGCGAAACCCTACGTTTCAGCAGGATAATGCCCGACCGCATGTTGCCGGTTTTGTACGGACCTTCCTTCATACGGAACATGTTCGGCTGTTGCCCTGGCCAGCACGTTCTCCAGATATTTCACCAATAGAAAACGTCTGGTCAATGGTTGCCGAGCGACTGGCTTGTCACCAAACGCCTGTCACAACGGTTGAAGAACTGTGGCATCGTGTTGAAGCTGCATGGGCATCTGTACCTGTACATGCAATCCAATCTCTGTTTGACTCAATGCCCAGGCGTACAACTGCTGTTATTACTGCCAGAGGTGGTTGTTCTGGGTACTGATTTCTCAGGATCCATCCAGCCTATTTTTTGAAAATTTAATCACTTGTTATTTCTAGTATAATATATTTGTCCAATAAATATCATTTCTTCCTGGTGTAGCAATTTTTATGGCCAGTAGTGTACTTATTTGCCAATATTGTCAATTATAAACAAATACTTTAGCCTATTTTGGACACTTTGTCCTCTGTATCTCGAGTACTCTTCCTTCATCAGAAATTTATTTAATCATTTTAAAAGCAATTTTTAAATATCTCTTGGCTTTTGAAACTCGTTTTCTGAATTACTTTAAAATTCACCTTCGCACAATCGAAATAGAAAATTCAAATCACCTTAGAAGCCAGGCAATAATAGTATTTGAAGGTCTAATTAGTTGATATCGTATTGTTGAGTTTAACATTATTTTTTACTCTGGAGATCTTAATTTAGTTGCATAAAAAGTGTTACTAAATAACGAATTGTTAAAATCAGAATAAAGAGACACTAGAGAAACATTTTACTAATTAAAATGCATTTACTCTTAACTTTTAGCTGAGAATTTATTTTTGCATCTTACATGAGGGCACCAATAAAATATTAAAGCAGCCACTTATTGATATATTCAATTTCCAATCTGTAAAATTATCAAACAAATTAAAATGCCCTGAAGTCAGCCTGAATTTCCTTTGAAAATAATAGTTTTTTTTATTTTTCAAAGAGTTATCATTTATGTAAATTAAATACATTTACATGCAATTAAATTTAATTTATTTGTATTTAAATGTATATAATGGACATGAATAATACGTCTTTGAATACAATTTGATACATTTGAATACAATTAAATTTATTTCACAAATCCAACTTCAACCACTCATAAGAAGAACATGGTTTGTGAATTTTAATACAATATGAGTTAATCGAATAAATTAGATAATAAAAACATAAAATTTAATGATTCTCCAGAAATTTGTCTTAACATATACCGTACTTTAGTAAGTACAAAACAAAGTATTCATTAACAAGTATTACTTTGTTAATGAAAAAAACCATACCCTCGATTGTGAGCAATAAATAGTTTCTCTAACATTGTTAGTTTGTATTTTGAAATTTTTATAATTTCAAATGTAGGAATGTTCTTACACGTTTTTATGATAAAACAATCAATTGTTTGGTAATTTCGAGAGTTCCAATAATTTAATTCTATTTTTAGTTGCATTAAAACGTGTCCATACACTGTTATCTCTTCCAAGCTTACTTTGAAAATTAAAATTTTACTTCAATTTAATTGCATAAATTTAAATTAAATTTTAAAATAATGTATTGTTGATAATGTATCACTTTTACATAATTTTTTTATTAATTTAAAATATATTTTTAATTTACACTCATCATAAAATAAGCACATTTTTTCGTTAAATTATTTTGCCTAATTCATATATTTGATTTTTACTGTCTTGCAAAATACAGTGCAACCATTATATAAAACTTTCAATCGTAATTCATTCAAAAATTTCTTTATTACATTTCACATTAAATCTAAAACATTGAATTCTATTAATAAATAAATATCACTGTTTTAGAAAACTTTTTTCTGTAAACTCAACATTAAATCAACAACGGAAATACGATTTTTATCGAAAACGTCTGTAACTAAATGTTGCATACAAGTTTTTAAACCTCTTTGCTTAAATATACATTTTGTTTCTATTTTCGTTTTAATTGTTTTAATAGCGGTGGGCATTGGGTGCCTAATACTTCGCCACAACAGGACCGGAAACTGCTATACGTTTGTCGTTACTCAGTGGGTACCTGTGAATCAAGGAGGCGAGTAACATTACGCATGCCAGAAGCTCATTCATAATTAGCGGTGCAGACGAGCCCCAGACTGTACCTTTAGGTTAACCGGTTTGGAATACTCGCCTCCATCACCAAATACTTCGAAATTTTAAACCACGGTCGGCTGAGGAGATCGTGCCTGAGCTGGCACCCTCTTCTCTAGTGCCAAGCCACGCCCCATACCACAACAAACCCGTTTATAGGGTGAGCCATTATCAATGAAGAAAAGACAGAGAAACACAGAGCGCAAGAAATATCCATGTCAGCACCGAGATTCGAACCTGAGACCCACAGCTCAGGAGTCAGGAAAGCTAATCACTCAGCCATTGGTCGGCGTTTTCATTTTTAAGTAAGTAACTTTTTCATTCCCAGTTTCGTTTTCTGCAATTTTCGTTTTAGAGTAACGTTTAATAATCTGTGTAAGCTTACAGCTCCGAAGATAACTTTTGAATCTTTAAATACGTGCTAAAAATTTCGCTTAAATACCCTGTTTTTCATCAAATTTATAAACGAGTAATTTATAAAATATAGAAAACAACTTCAAAGTTTCTCTACTTCGCTTATATTTGTTTGACTATGTATAGATAAATACAAATTCTGTTTATGGGGTGAAACAAATATATCAGAGAAATGAAATAAAGGCCTTTTTTATTTCGGTAAGAAACATTTGTTGGCATAGTTGATGATTTAGCTGATGCAACTGAAACCGGAAAAGAAATGAAACAATAGCTATCCTTTCCGCCAAAACTACCCAACCAATCACAGTGATATAAATATAATCGAAAACTATTTCCTCACCTTCCATAAATATGCCACAAGGGAAATAAGTACGACTCCACCGGCAGTCTGCCGAAGCCATAAAGAAACGCTCTCGGAAATTATTGGACCTCTTAAAATATGTCTCAAAGACATGCATATTAACTTTGTTTAGTGTGTGTGTGAGTCACAATATTCGTAACTATTCTTAAAACATTTTGAAGTTGAAACTTGAAATATGACACTAAATTTTTCTTATGTTTGTCCTTATTTGTTTCTCCTATTTCTTCTTTCATGCACATTTTTTTACGGCAGTCGGAAATAAAGTCTGTATTTCTCAAAAATGACTATTCTAACTACACAATTTGTTTGAACTATAAAAGTGTATTAAAATTATGTCTTTTCAACTATGTTAAGTTTAAAGATTCAGTGGCAGGTGTATTAGGAATCTTATATTCTAATTTTTCTATATCGCCTAAGCTATTTCTCTTAAATATTCTTTAATATAAATTATAAGCATTAATTATTATTCTAGAGAATAAAATAATCCTAAACTGTCATTATATCCAATATGTTTAACAGCATAGCATATTTTAAGCTCAAAAATACTTACTTTCAAAAAACGCTTTCAGAAAATTTTTATTTGAAGTAGATTTTTTGACAAAACATTAATTTTCTTTTCATTTTGAATGATATAAAAATACTAATATAATATTTGTCTAATTAAATGATATTAAGACTCAAGAAGTAATATATTGTGAATAAATAACATATATTCACATTTGTATGTAATTTTTGACAAAGCGATGTAACTATCTTTACATATCAGTTATTTTATAATGAGTAAATGCTAATATGCAATAAATATTAAAATTTCAATTAATTTGATGTTTTCTATTTCATTATTTTTATTATTTTACATTTCCTAAAGCAATGTCTTATAATAAGCCATAAATATATCTTTGAATAGCCATAAAAATATTTGTTGTTTTTATAATTTGCTGTTTAAATTTATTAAGTAATTAAGCTTATTAAAATCATCACTCATTGTGCATGCAAAATCTATTCAAGTTATTTGAATTTTATTTTTGTTTATAAGTGGCTTATATCTAATTGTATTAGGTTAAAGCATGTGTAGCATAACTTATTTTAAGGACTCCTAGACTGTATATTATATTTAATTTAATTTTAACATTTCAAATAATTTTTCCTTTCAAATTTCAACTTAAAATGGTTTTTAAACATAAGTTTATAATTAGATTAAAAATCTATAATTTTAAGTATCTTTCCATGGATGAATTCAGTCTAATTTCAAACTAATATCATATACATTTAGTATGAAAATCAATATATGAACAAAATAAGAAAGGCAGTAGGAAAGACAAGATTTAGTATGAAAGTCACAAAATTTAATATGCAAGACAAGATGCAATATGAAAGACAAAATGTATGAAAAGCAATATCTAAAAGTCATGTAATACAAATAAATTAAAATTTAATTTTTGTTATAATTTTCAAATTTAATCTCATTTACGATAGTATTTTAAAATTTCTTGATGATATTTATTAATTTTTCACATAAATGCAGTGATAAATATGTATCTATAATTGCTGTGTGTTAGCTAGTTTTCTATTGTACATTATTTATTGTATATATAATTAATTTTTCCTGAGGATATTAGTCATAATTGTTACTCTTAAAAAGTATGATCAATTTTAAAGTTACTCAAAATAAAAATTTGATCAGTCAAGTATGGAGGAATTCTAAAGTAACATGAAGGATTGAATAGAAATGGAAAAGGTGAGTTCTCATATAAAAAATTTAGCTTTAAGAAACCAGAATTATTTTATTAAAAATCACTTAAGATAATTAAAAATTTACGACATTATTAACATTTACTACATCTTATATTTATTATTAAGAAAATAACAAACTATTTTAACATCATTTTTGAATATAAAAAACTTTGCATTAAATAACTAAATTTATTTACATACTTTATAGCAGTTTAATATAAATAAATATTATCATAACAAATAGAAAAATGATGGCAAACTTTCATGTTATAGGAATTGTAAAACATACTCCATATTCATAAAAACATTTTTAATATAATTACAACTCATCTTTTTCGTAGAAATCTATATAAAAAACTGATAAATAAATTTTTTTCTATAAAAAAAATAATTGCATAATTTTCCCTTTAAAAAGGAAAATTATATAATTCATGTATTTATTAAATACGTATCACTTCATATATTTTTTGAGTGTTTCTTAATTACCAAACAATTTCAAATGAACAACACTTGAAAGGGTATTTTAATTAAAAATGTTTTTTTTAATTTTAAAATAATTAAAAATGTTGTCACAAGCATGTTAATTTCTTACTGAATACCTATTTATAAAATTTACTGTTTTTTTTAATTTAACATGAAATAATATAGTTAGACCTTATGTTTAATTCTTATTTTGTGTGCATGATACTTTAAGTAAATAAGTCATATTTTCCTTGCGTATATATATATGTATACCGATGCTTTTTATGTGCTAAATGTAAGCAATATTAAATACAGAAAAATAAGAAGCAATTTTTTTGCTTTAAAATATTCCAATTATTTCATTAAGAGTATTTGTCATTTCGAATTTCGTTTTTATAAGCTTAAAAACTGAAAAGCGAGAGAAGAATTTTTTTATTTTCAATGGAAAAATTCCTTTATAATGAAACATAAATATTAAATTGAAATTGTAATTAATTATTATTTCTCTCATTGTTTTCATAAGCAAATATAATGCATTATTTAAATAAGAAAATTATAATTTTTATTTAAAGTATTAAAACTTCAAGATGTTTAGAATTAAAAAATATTCCTAAAAATAAATAAATAATAGTTCGAATGTGTGTTTTTTTTTTTTTTTTTTTTTAAGTTTGTTTCTTTAAAACATTAAAATAAAGGCCTTATTAGTATAATATTCTAATACAACTAAATCTGATATTACACTAAGCTTAAAAAGATACTCCTACAGAAACTAAAATTTGCAAAGAAATTATTATAAAATTTTAAGTTTAAAAAGCAATGAGAGAAATAGCAATTATTAGGAAGTTTTCAAAATAATATAGAGTAACAAACAAATTCCACAGTTTCATTTTCTAAAACATTTGATAGTGAAACATCATCAATGTCTCATTTCTGAATAAATACTTCCTTTTCGCATATAATTTAAAGCATATTAAATACTGAATATTTGCAGAAAAATGTTTTTCTTTACAGGAACTGAAGTGACGTGAAACTTCTGATCTTCATTAGGAAGTAAGAAAGAAGCATTTGTGCTTTGCTCTTATTTGAAAGTAAACAAAGTGCATTGCTTAGTGCAGAAAAGTAGGTTTTACTTTCTTAAACATTATAAACTACTTAGCATACCATTTCTTAAAAAAAAAATTCAAAATAACATTAATCAGCATATTTTCGTAAATTTTTCTTCTGATTTCTCACGGTGAAATTCAAAATTTTCTATTTAAATTAAACCAACTTCTCTGCATGCTTAAACTTTTCTTTTCCTTCATTAAAACAACAAATGCTTGAAACATTGTTGGAGAATAAAATGCTACGTCTAATTAAGAACTTTTGCGGATAAATTCTATTTTATTCCTTTAATTTTTAATCCGCTTAAAATTCCGTATCTGCATTAACGAATGATAATGTCTTATGAGGAAAAAGTGTAGATAGACGAAATGTACACATGATCTGCTTTGTTTTAGTGATATGCACCTTTATTTATTGTTATTCGTTCTGCGGCACTACAACCCAAGGTTTATAGTACCCAGCTCTGCTTTCTTGACCGAAAGGTCGTGGGGTGTGACGCATATGCCTTGATTAGGCTTACTACTAAATCCCCAGTGCTTATTTCCGAAGCCATGCTTGGTACTCAGTTTATCGATCTGCTAAAAGGGTGAAAATCTGAGTCAACCTTCCTCAGCCCAGACATAGAACCACGGACCCGTGCTTTGTGAGAGGATATGTGCATTTATAAAATCAAAATTTAGCTACTTGAATGAAATTTAAATAGAGCACTTATAACTCCATCTGTTTTTCACTTACTTTCTTAATTGAGATGCATATGTTTTCCTCTTGTAACTGATCTCATTAAGATCAAATTAATAGTAATGATTAATAATAAATGCATTGCAACTGCAAGGCAGCAATAAGATTTAACTAATAGTCCTAATGTACTTTTTTAACCTCTAACATTAAACAGAAATACTGAGTTTAGTTCCTAATACTTGATAATTCATTTAATAATAAATTCCTTGTTGATGTTCAAAATTATTAATAGGAAATACATAAAAGTATATAATAGAAATTTAGTGTGAAAAAATTTAATTCACATTAAAATAATCAGTAAATATAACTTACAATACCTTCTTTTGGTCACTTGCATAAATATTAATTAAGTAAGACTTAATTAAATGTGCGCGTCTTTTTTATTTCACCAAGAACCATTTGATACTGATGGTAGATTGGTTGCATTTGAACTGTAAGAAGACATCAAAAACAATTAATAGTTACTTACTATGCACTTTTATCTTCAGCATTATATAGAGCACGCTGAGCTGACCTTTTAATGCTTGAAAATTCATTTAATAATAAAACTTTTATTGCTCTACAAACCTACTACATGATAGAAAGTAATATTAAATTTTATGTAGAAAATCCAATAGAAGTATGACGTAATTTAATAGATTTAGTATGATAAACACTTCAACGTTTGTACAGAACACTCAGTAACATTGCCATCATTTGATAATTTTTTTTTTCTTGAAACTTGATTTATATTAGAATTTTGGGAAATATAACAAAAAATGTATGTTACAAAACTGGAGAAATATATTCCAGATTATTTAGGAAATAAGAACGTATAAAAAAATGAAAATAAATGCTGCTTAGTATCAAAATAACAGGAAAATTGAATGATATATTTACTGAAATCCGTTAAATAAGCAACATGGTATGCTGAATCAGACCCCTCTCTTCCACATATACAGAGACCGACTGCAAAAATTACCAAAAAGAGCTTCTCTTCTTACTTTCCCTATTGGATCTCACAACGATTAGACATGTTTGAAATTAGTTTGTATAGATTTCCAAAGCTCTAACTATTTGCTGAGGTAAGTAATAAACTCCATAAATCATCAAAAGGGTGCTTCTCTTCTTATCTCTCTTCTTGGAACTCTCAACGATCAGACATGTATGAAATGAGTTTGTATAGATTACTAAAGCTCTAACCACACATTTGCTGAGGCAAGTTGTAAACTCCACAAATTACCAAAATGTGCTTCTCTTCTTATCTTCCTTCATAAATCTCACAACGATCAGACATGTTTGAAATTAGTTTGCATAGATTTCCAATGTTCTATTTGCTGAGGTAAGTGGTAAACTGCATAAGTTATCAAAATGTGTTTCTCTTCTTACCTTCCTTCTTGGATCTCTCAGACATCAGATATTTTAGAAATGAGTTTATGCAGATTCCCAAATTTTAACTATTTACTGAGGCAAGTGATAAATATGGTGAACAGCCATCTGGAGGATTCAGGAATTAAAACGCACGTTTTTTGAGTATCTACCAATTTTTGCTGTTTACTATTTCTTAATCAGTTGAATAAATAGAAACAGAAAATTTACATTGCTGAAATTAATTTTAATGTGCTTAATATTTAACGTTTTGCTCTTCAGCCTTGTGATTAATATAGGAATTATAAGTAGTGTGCGGATGCCGGAGCTGGCGCAGTGATGTTTAGACCATAATGTGTGCCCATAAAAATTTACACCCCCTTTTAAAAAACAATGGCTCGCAGCGCCACCATTAAATTTCTACCCACTTTTAAAAACAATGGTGTGGAAACCTACCATTAAATTTCCACCCCCTTTTAAAAAACAATGGTGTAAAAAACCCCCATTAAATTTCCACCCCCTTTTAAAAAACAATGGGTGCCAACCTCCCCATAAATCTGAACCCACTTTTAGAAAGTAATGGCTCTCAAACCCCCATTAAAACCCCACCCTTTTTTAGAAAGTAATGGTTCTCAACCCGCCATTAAATTTTCACCCCCCTTTAAAAAACAATGGCTATAAAATTCCCATAAAAACCGCACCCACTTGTAGAAATTAATGGCTCTATTTTTATCCATAAAATTCCCACCCCCTTTTTCTCACGCCCCTTTTAAAAATATTTCTTATCCCCATATAATTAATTTTCTCTACTTTTAAAAAAGTAATGGCAAACACTTGTCCATTTAAAAAAAATAAGCTTCCAACCCTCCGTTTTTAGAAGTCCCCTTCGGTGAGCACTCCCTTTTTCTCAGCCAAAAGGTAGAGAGATATTTCAAGCATTTAAAGACAACAAATATATAAACAAAGAAATGGAAATGAATAAAAAGAAAACCCATTTGATTAAAGTGTGTACTCGCATCTCATTAATTTATAGCTTTCGAGCAGAACTTCAGAAGCTTCAATCAATGATACCCCCAAATGAAAAGGTCATTGAACACTTAGGAAATTTAGAAGAAAAGTTTCAAAAAATAATTGAGAGTCTTGATGAGAGCTGAAGAAAAATATTGTTTTATGAATACAAAATGTCCAAGTCTTTATCTTTTAATAGTTCGAAAACTATTAAAAAATATATTTCTATTTTTTTCCCCGAGCACTATTGATTGAAAAATTTCAACGCTCTACGGGAGTGTGAACCGTAGAATGACTAGTTTAGCCAGGGTGTGTCAGAAGTTATTCTTATGTATAGAAGAAGAAGAAACTGAGAAATATCAAGAAATTCATTCCCTGATTTTAAAATATGTTATTCAAATGCATCAAATATTGCATGAAGAGAAGAACAAAAATGTTCGGAAAATGGGGTGTGATATTTTATCTAAACTAGACAAATTTCTTTAGATTTTAATGATTTTTAAAACCATTAAAATCAAATATCGAATTGAAACATTTGGGCTGGTTGAGACTTCCCGACATCCTTACTCCCCAAATACACAAAGAAAAGAGGTTTCAAATCATTGAGCTTTAAATAATCTGACACCATTTTATCACATCTTTGTGGTAGCGATACGAGACAATCAGGCAATTCTACAACTACTCTATTTCTATATCTTGTGGTTACCTGTTTAATTTCAGTGACAGGATATTTTTCGTGGATGTTGAGATCCCTCATTTTCCTGAATGTCTTTGCTCCATCTTCTAATGAACTGAGTGCGTTTAATTTATTTAACAATTCCATTTTGCGTTTATTATATGAGAAAAAATTTTTATTTCTTTAAATGCGAAAAATTATATACTTACCCACACTCATAGCTTTGATTTGTCTATTTTTTAATGATTCTATCTCTTCTATATGTAGTATGCCGAGAGGTATGTGAATAAGTGACCCATTCTCTAAGCGAATCAAAATTTTATCAGTATGGACTACAATATCAGAAATCAGGTATTCTCGGTCCAGTTCTTTATAAGTTCGAATACGTACAGAATTAAGTTTCTCCATTTATTTATGGAGCTAAAAAAATTCTAACTTTTCAATGTGTAAATAGGGTTTCAACTTACATTGTCCTCCTGTCAATACTGATAAAGTTAATACATCATTCTGTTTCCCATACACAAATAAAATGATTGATTCTTCATTGACACTTGTTTCCTTATCGAGAAGGACCTCTTTACCTTTTTCTAATCTATCTTTGGTTTCTCATTCATGTTATCACATGCTATGAAAATTGTTACTTTCATATACATATCGAGTGGTAATTTTAAGTTTGAGTCTAAGAGTTTCGAAGTAAATCTATTAAAGGGGAAAGTTTTGAAACCACTTCCCGTAAATTGTATTCCTCTATCTGTAGAGGCACAGAATGTCTTAGTATCAACATAATATTTATTAGCACAATCTGTATCATATTGAGGTCTTTTCACACACGAAATTCTTTGATTGTGAGCATAATAGTTTTTATTAATTTTATTCCATAGAATACAGTAATAATCAAGATGTTTTTAGTAACTACATCGTTTACATTCACAGGCTCTTTCACATTTGACACCACTTTATTGTTAGCATCATAACAATCATCTTTTAAAATCAAAGCATTATTTTCAAAATATTGTTTGTTGACACCATCGTGACTAGCGCTTGGATCCGCAAGATGCGCGATTGCTCTATTTTTAGCATTATAAGCCTCCCCATGGAGCGTTAAAGCATTACTTTCAAAATATCGTCTATTCACCACATTTTTCTGAGATTCCGGATCTTTCACATTATTTATCGTTTTACCTTTCGCATCAAAATTTCCTTGAGGTGTGTGTAGTAAACTTATGTTTCGCAACTGGTCAACCACTGTATCTACATAATCTCTAGTTGTAGAATCAGACTTGTCAACTGGAGCTAAAAGATTGATAATTCTTTTTCCTTTTGCATCATATTGTTGATCATTTTCTGAAAGGACTAAACTTTTGTTTGACAAATCTCGAATGGCTCAGATTCTTCCTACATCTTTCTACGTAAAATTTTGTAGTCACGTCATTATTTTCTAAAGGTTCTCCAGCATTCCTTAATATCTTCTCCTCCATATCATAATTACCATCATGTGTCAGTTTAAACCCTATTCCTGGAATGCCAGGTGGCCCTTCTTTGAGTTCTTCCTCAAAAAGTGGATAGTATGCTGTCATTTCTTTATTTTAATATGAATAATTTCAATAGTCTTTCGACTATTAAAATTAAAATTCAGTTCCATTTATAGCTTTAATGTTTTGATCATGGTTATATCTTGATTCTTTATGTTTAAGTAACACTTCTTGCGTTCTCGTAAGATGAAATAGAAGACATAATTCTTGGTGGTGTTGTTTCTCAATCGCCAGTTGAACTCTATAGTCAGGTTATTCGTGTCTGTATAATTTTCATGGTGAGCCAGGTTGAAGCAAATGATTGGATATAATTTACCAAAATTGGAATAATTGACCATGCACCCTGTTTCTGGTGTAAGGGTGTTGAGTCCAGACTCCAAAAGAGCTGTGTATAGGCGATTGTAATCACCTTTCTCAAAATCCATCATGTAGCTAACAGTTGGAACTCTTGCATTATTAACCATCAGCCAACATTCCATCATATCTAAGTTGTCGAATAACATGTTGTTCTCTTTTGCATTTTCATATCTTTCAGTGTATTGTGGTATGACGTACAAGGACAATACTTCGCCTGAAGTAGCATTTATGGAATAAGACCCGCTTGAATTCTTTAAGAAAATATTCGACTTTACAATGCTATGTTGGTTCCAGTTTATTTCAACAGGCTTATCTGATAATTTTAACTCATTAAATTTTGCAGCTGCTGAATTCTTAAATCTAACATAAGGAAGCCAAAGTGATAAATCTTCAACTTTGTAGTCCTTATTTTGCTCATCTGTATACAGCATATTCTGACTATGATTTCTCTGAAACTCAAACTTGACTTGGAACCCTGTTATAACCTTTTTGTATTCATTGAGAAATCAAATACATATTTTAACGGGATCCATATAGTGACAGTTTTCTTATTTTGAGTAAGTTTGCATCTCTCTTTGAATCCTTGATTATACTCGTCGTTAGTTCTTAATTTTTCGAAAAATTCAGTTATCTTAGTTGTATCTACCAAAGTTCCATCATATTTCAAGGGTTTTCCGTCCACTGTGTCAGACGTATCTACGTAGAAGAGCATATTCGTAGCTTCCAAAGTAGAATAGTCAGGAGTGAAATGAATTAGACCTAACACATGTCGCATGAGAGCAGAATAATTAATGTTGGTTTCGATTTCAGTGTTGCCCAATGTAAATCTGTTGGCGTTTATTAAACCACCTCCATTCACGAGAGCTACATTATCATCCGCTATTGCTGTTCCATTACTGTTAACAATTTTTAGCTTTTGTTGTAAATATCCATTAGAATATAAGATATTGGAGTTAGTGTCATGTATAAAGAAATGGTTAGTGGCATTCTCAGTAGAACTATCGCTGTTTTCATGCCTCACTTCTCTATACTCGAGACTTTCGATGTCATCATCGTAATAGTAATCGGTGTTGTTTAAATCAAATATTTTATTCATTTATTATAAAAACAATTTTTTTGTCTTAATTTAATAGCTATATGGCTATTAAATCAAAATTCGCAGAAATTTCAGTCCAGCCCCATGTTTTCTCTTCTTTGAAAATATTTCATTCAGCTTATCATGGACAAACTGTTTGGCTAACGCAGAGAGATTCTGTAAAAAAGCATCTGAAAAGATCCCTCTTCCTTGTATCTT
This sequence comes from Latrodectus elegans, assembly GCA_030067965.1. Classification (NCBI taxonomy): domain Eukaryota; kingdom Metazoa; phylum Arthropoda; class Arachnida; order Araneae; family Theridiidae; genus Latrodectus; species Latrodectus elegans. The sequence goes on along the minus strand of CM057811.1, from coordinate 64,218,415 downwards.
CTTGTTCTTCCTTCAAAGTCTATGCTTATTCATTTCTTTATTTAGAGGGCAATAAAATTGTATTGTATTTCTTGCTTATTGAGGGGAATTAAATCACCTCTATGGTTCGTTATTCTCATTCTTATTCTGTGAACACTCTCCATCCGGACAGGAAAGAATAGAGGTTTTTCAAATGATTTTATGATTTGACTGCCGGGACGATTAATATTCGTAAAGGAATAGATTACGTTTGAAGAGTGAAAGCCGTTAATGTAGGCTCCCTCCGCGACATCACAGTGTATATAAATGTTATCATTCCCACCGGATAAGTCGGCAAATGTACTTTCCTATTTGTTCAGACTCTTCATATATTTCAGGTTCGAACCCTAATAGTTTATGCAAGTTTTTGCATTTTGTTAAATCGATCTTATACCCATCTTTTAACTTGATGGCTATTCTTTGTCGTTCCTCGACTATACCAAATAGAATTGGTGGATCGTTCCCAAAAAATTTCAGCATGTAACGGTTCAACCCTTTAACGGTATAATTTCCATCTGGGAGCGATAGATCAAACCACTGATGTCCATCATAGTATGAAAAGGTCTCCTCTTTAATGTTATCCCAAGAAACGTACATTGAAAAGGACTGAAGAGCGATCTGCTTAAACCTAAATGGTCTAGAATATTCAATTGTAAAGTCTTCTGACTTTTCAGAGTTTTTCGAATCCAATATTAATAAAACCATTTATTTATAGAGAACATTTTTTTCATTATAGTCACTAGGTTCTTGGGTAAAGGAATACAGAACATCTTCAACAGATTTACCTTTGTTTCTTTCATTAATATATTTCATGCAAAAGTAGCCACATTTGACGGAGGCTGGGTGTTATAAAAAGATGGAGTTATACCCTATTTTTTTCCCAGAACTTTGTAGATATTTCTTAATACTGGTGGGAATTTTGTAAATATGTTCTCCAAACGGATCAAAATATTCGACGAAATTGTTATTAGGATCGTTATAGTAACCTACCCAATGTGTACCAGGTCCTGTAGCTATGTCCAAATTAATAATGCCGTTCTCAAATCGTCTCATCTTTTTAGGTAACATATCTGAAGTAAAGACACCCCTAAACCCTTTTTCTTGCTTCATATTGTCTTCAATCACTTCGTTGGATATTCCCAGTTTTGATAGACTCCCTTTCCACGGGGCTTTTTTTGAGCACAACCTGATCCTGAAATTTCATCCAAAGCTTTCTTTGCTCCCCATCCAGCTGCCCCACTTGCAGCACCTAAAGCCAACGCCTTAGCTCCGGCAATTAAGGCCGGTAAAAAGGGAGCTAGAAAGGCTAAAAACCCACCCGTTTTCTTGAGCTGCGTCTTGCTAATAGTAATTCTCTTTCCCTTCCCGATTTGAGCTATTTGTGTTTGAGTTAAGTACATGTCATAGTTAGATGGTTTTGTTCTGTCTATTTGTAGGGAAACTTCTCCTTTCTGGTATGCAGATTTTAATTTAGCAATCTGATGATCACTTAAGTGTATTTTAGATTTACGTAGTTACTCATTTATTTAATAAGAAATTTTTATAGTATTCTTTTACTTGCTCGTTGTTTAGAGTTCCTTCTCTTAATAATGCATCCAGTAGATCGACAATTTGAGTATGTAACTTTTTACTCTTGGATCCATTGCAAACTTTATCGGTGAATCGAGCCAAAATTTCTAATTTGTCTTCCACTCCTTTACCGAGGTATATTTCCTTTCTTTGTAAGTCCTTCAGTCGCTCTCGATAATCTTCTAATGTAATTATATGTTCCCTTAAATAATCAGCTTTAGATAATAGTCTATCTTCTCTTTCCTCATCTTTTTTGGTCATTCGAGCTATCTGACTCATAAGGTTTCCGTTTTGACGAGCAAACTTTAAGTATGTACTCTTTACTCTATTGATAACTTCTTGTAGAGCATCCTTGGATTCGTTGTACAACTTTGAGGGTCTTGGAAAGTTATTTTTCTCTAAAAACTCTACATCCAAATCTTTATCAAAATAGAAGATATCCGGAGTAGCTGGAGATGGTTCAATCGCAAGAGGAATCTTATCAACAGCATCTTTTATAGCCTTAAAATGTTCTTTTCTAGTAACATCTTGTTGGTGAAGTTTCTCGGTTACAGGCTGGTGAAATTCAGACAAAGTTTTCTGGGAACCTAATTTTTGTTCCAGATTTTGTTCGTTGTTCTTTCTAATATCCGCCTGAATCTTAAACACTTTCAGGTCATTCTTAACTTCTTCTCTTAGCTTCTTGTTTCGCTCTTTTTGTAAAGCATTCATTTATTAATAAGCGAAATATTTTTTACTGCAAGCAAATTATTTTTTACTGAGAGCAAATTATGTTTTTACTGACAGCAAATTTTTTTCAACATTAAATAAAGATGATTGCAATTGAAGATTATACAGAGCCAGAAGAATTAGCCAATGAAAATCAGCATTATTTATTACCGAAACACCCTTTCAGACTTCTGATCGCTGGAGCTTCGGGTACTGGTAAAACGAATTTATTGCTGAATTTTATTTATGATTATGTTGAGTTTGATAACTTGTTCATTTGCGCTAAAGATATGTTTGAACCCAAGTACATTAAACTGAAAGAAAAGTACACAATGTTTGATGGTGTGGATATTAAAGACGTATTAGCAAAGTATCCCAAAAAGAAGAAGAAAATTTTGCTCGAGTTATATGAAAAATACGGCAAGAAAGAAACCGTATTCTCCTCTGATACAAAAGACTTTATTACAGTGGACGATCTGGACCCCTCTTGCAAAAATGTTGTTGTCTTTGATGACTGTGTGACAGAGAAAGACCAGAAGAGTATAGAAGATTTCTTCATCAGAGGTAGGAAGAAGAATGCTTCAATCATTTACCTCTCTCAATCCTATTACAGAACGCCCATTGTCATCAGGAGAAACTGTAACTATTTAATATTTTTCAACCTCCAGCAGAGGGAGATTCAGCAGATTATAAGAGAGGTAGATGGCAGTTTGACGAAAGAAGAGTTCAATCGATTGTACAAAAAGTGCATGCAACAACCATATGATTTTTTATGCTTGATTTAGTGAATCCGTCCTTGAGATATCGGAAAAAATATTTCATCCCTATAAATAAAGATGGAAGAATACTTACGGAAGAAAATTTACGTGTATAGAAAGAGCTACCACCATTATCATAAGATAAAAATTTCGCTATCCATTACAAAGTTCCTCTGCAGTTCATTGGGTTTATCCGCTTTTGCGATGGTACCCTTAGCCGCTCTGAGCTTAAGTGCCGGTATAGTTGTAGTTATCGAAAAGTCCCTGAATATCGTGGAAAGGAACGAAGAGTATAAGCAATCATACAAGTTTTATAAACAACTTTTGAATTCTTTCAAATCAAATGAATTAACAGAAGAAGAGGTGTACAGTAGAGAGGATGATTTTATTAACAATTCAGTCTACTTACCCAGAGAAAATTACATGAAACAAACCCAGCTTAACGGCTATGAATATGTGTGTAAATAATTTTTTACATATAAATAAATGAAGAAAGGAAAAGAAGTTATTAATTCTGCAATTAACAATTTACCGTTTGAAATGCATCTGCCTGGTCACCAATTTACAGGGCCAGGTACTCAATTGCTCAGAGGTAAAACGAGATTAAATCCAGATTTAACATACAAAGAATGGAGTAAGCCCATTAATAGAGTCGATGAGGCAGCCTATAAACATGATGTGTGTTACCTAAAAAACAAAGATACCGAAACAAGGTGTGCGACTCAGACATGATAAAAGAGCTTGAGGATATTCCCAATCCAACTCTCCGTGAAAGGTTAGATAGAGCTGTTGTGAAGCCAATTATCAAAGCAAAGAAGACATTTGGAATGGGCTCAAAAATATACTGCCTAAAATGTAAAACCCACACTGAGACGAAAGACGTACAGCACGCTACCTCTAAGAACGGCAGACCTATGATAAAAAGGATCTGCACGGTTTGCGGTTCTAAAAAGAGTCGTTTTTTGCCGCTAAAGGGGTAACTGAGGACCCCAAAAAAGTTTATTATGATCCAGAGACTGGATATTGTGGTATAAACGAACTCAGTAGAAAAACAGGTGTAAGTCGAAAAAGAGTCTCAGATTTCTTACATCAACAAGATGTTTACACAAAACATAAACCACTCATCAGTAAGTTTAAAAGAAGAAGAACTTATGTGTCACACATTGATGATCAATGGCAAGCAGATTTGTTATTTCTAAAGCCATTTTCAAAATCGAATGATGGCTACAACTACTTGTTAACAGTCATTGACATTTTCAGCAAATATGGGTGGGCTGTGCCTATTCGTAGAAAAACGGGGGAAGAAGTGACTAAGGCATTTAAGAAGATATTTAAAGTAAGAGTTCCTCTTAAAATCCAAACTGACAAGGGGACAGAGTTCATCAACAAAGAGACACAACTTCTGTTTAAAGAGAACAAAATCCACAGGTTCACAACTGAAAACGTTGAAATCAAATGCTCCGTGGTGGAACGATTCAACAGAACTCTAAACGGTAAAATTCGGAAATATTTAGCGGCTAACAATACCAATAGATACATAGATGTATTGGATCAGTTAGTGAAAAATTATAACAACTCTTACCACAGAAGTATAAAGATGATGCCGGTTGAGACCAGTCTAGAAAAAATAGTGGTGAAGTCTACCGCAATTTGTTCGAAGAAAAAGTCCTGCATAAACCCAAATACCAAGTAGGAGATATAGTTCGAATATCAATATATAAAACGACTTTCAGAAGAGGTTATGAGGCAACCTTTACAGAAGAAATATTCGTCATCTCTGAAGTATTAAAAACCGATCCAGTCACTTATAGAATAAAGGATTTAAACAATGAAGATGTAAAAGGAACCTTTTATGAAAATGAGCTGGTAAGGTATGATGTGTACAAAATCAAAAAAATTCTCAAAAAGGTGGGGAATAAATACCTGGTGAAGTGGTTAGGTTATCCAGAAAGTAGTTGGATAGATAAGAAAGATTTAGTTAATTTTTAATAGCTGACAAAAGCTATTAAAAATTCCAGTTTAAAGCTTCGAAAACGGTTCGACAGATTTCTTCATTCAAATCAAGCGTTTTCTTCATTTTGGGTAACTTAAGTGGTACCTGAAAATCTCTTTTCCGTAACAGATGAAATAAAACGTTTTCTTTGCTGATTAAGTTTTTCCGCTCTGGAAACAATTCTTCATATTTATGGATAAATTTAAGAAACTCAAACAAAATCTCATCTTCTAAGGGGATATTAAACCCTTTTAACCATTTAGTAAGATTTTTCACTCTACTTTGGCTCCTCTGTTGCATCTTCATCATCAAATATAGTTGCTTTCTATCTAGAGGACGTTTATTAGGATTGTATCTCAGCTCTTCATGACATGTCATACACACGTAAAATTCATAATCATCTTTTGTTATATATTCGTGCTCACACTTTTGAGTTGAAGGCACTTTGTTGTCTAGACCAAAGTGTCTTAATATTTCCATCATTTCATCTGACATTTATTATTAAAAGTATTCCTTTTAACTTCTTTAATATCTTACGCACTTTGTCAATTGGGAGGATCTTTCATTGGAGAAAAATCTGAAAAAGTTCTATGAAAGTAAAAGCTGCCCCTCAGATGTGAAGGGCAGCTTTTACGAGATAAGAGAACAGAACAACGATTCTCTCAACAAGCAGGCACCATGAAAATTGAATGATCAATATTTTAAGTATTTAAAGAAACGAGATATATATAGAGAGAGAGATAATAAAGATGGAATCTAAAACCGTTCGACAGTTGCGAGACTACTGTCGGGAACATAATATTCGAGGATACTCGAAGCTTAAAAAGGCGGAACTGATCGCCCTTATTCATCGCCTTGATTCATACTCAACGAATCATAACGGCTTCCCCAGTTTCTACGATGACTTGTTTAGCAAGCAGAAGAAAAAGAGGGGTTTTAAAATCAAGTGTTGCGGTAAGTTATTTAAGGAATCAAGCATAGATAAGCACTTGCAAACTAAGGCCCATCAAAACTATAAACCAAAGAAGGCCTCTCAGGAGGACCACAGAGATGACTTTGACAACATACAGAGCCTGCATCACATGACCATCAAGCAACTACGTGATTTTTGTCGGACGCGTGGCATTGCAAGTTATTCCACGTTAAGAAGGAAGGCAGACATCATAGCGTACATTGAAAGTGTATTGTTCAACCGCCACTTCAAATTCAATTCCGACCTGTTTTCAGATGCGCAAGAGAGAAGGCTATATACTCCCCTTGAAGTTGAGACAGCATTTAAGTCTCGGCTGAAGACGTACGACATCCCAAACGAACACAATCTGATGCTTCCCAAAGACTTTTTGAATGATGTTTCACCACTTGTTCGGGGTCTCATCACCAAACATCTGAAGAGGCTACATGGTCTGAAGGTCAACTTTAAGTTCCTTTGCAACTATCAAAAAGGGGTGGAAGAAATGGAGATGAACTTCAAAATACAAAATGAAGTCATCTTTGAATCCACTGATTTGATTGATTATTACAGATCAGTTATCCAAAAGTTACTGACAGAAATGGAGGAGTTTGTGGCAAGGGGCTCAGGGTGGACGCTTGCCAGAATCAAAAGCCTTGAGGTTAGGATCAATAAATACAACCCGCTGAGAGGGGCATCCTACATTGATCTGCCCAAAAGAATTAAGGCTAAAAAAGCAGTCATTAACGTACAAAATGAGGATAATAAGTGTTTCATGTGGGCAATACTCTCTGCACTGCACCCAGCGGAAAAAGATGCCCAAAGAGTCACGAAGTATAAGCCATATGAGAATGAGCTAAAGTTCGAAGGCATTGAGTTTCCAGTAAAGATGGAAGACAGAGTATTTAACAGGTTCGAGAAGTTGAATGACATATCGGTGAACATATATTCATACGAAGGTAATGACATTTACCCATTGAGAATCACTAAAAATAAGGAAGACAAACACGTCAATTTGCTGTACACAAAGAATCAGGAAGGAAACAGTCCTTACTGTTGGATAAAAGACATGTCGAAATTAATAAGTGCTCAATTAACTAAACATGATAAAAGAGTATATCCCTGTGAAAGGTGCCTGTTATTTTATCACTCTGAGGAAGATCTGCAAAAACATGAAACGGATTGTAGGAAGAATACGCCAGTAAAGATTGTAATGCCTAAGGAATACGAATCTCTGAGGTTCAAAAACTACCAAAGGTCAAAAACTACCAAAACCACCAAACTGTTCTTTGAGACAGTGAAGGCTGAGGCGCTAGCGATAAAGAATATTTATGATAAGAAGCAACCTATTAAAATGACCACTGAAGATGAAGAGCATTTCCAAAGGACCCATGTTTGTCATACCTGTGACAGAGATATCAGGAAGGAACCCTCCCCCTATTCACCTTCGAATGAACCAGACTTCCGAAAAGTCAGAGATCATGACCATCTTCTCGATCCGGCAAAATGTGAATCGAACTACAGAGGACCTGCTCACAACCTTTGCAACCTAAAGTACCAAGAGCCTTCGTTCATTCCGGTGTTCATACACAACCTGTCTGGCTACGACGCCCATCTCTTCATAAAGGAGCTCGGTGGGGCGAAAGGGGACATTGATGTCATTCCGAACAACGAGGAGAGGTACATTTCGTTCAGCAAGGATGTCGGGGCAAAGATGTTAGATGTAGGCGATGGGAAGAAAGTAAAGTTGCCTGGCATAAAGTTGAGATTTCTCGACTCGTTCAAGTTCATGGCCGCTAGCCTAGACAGTCTTGCGAAGAACGTAAAGGAGTTCAGAGAGACAGCCAAGTACTTCCCGATGGACAAGCTAGACCTCGTCACCCGAAAAGGCGTCTATCCATACGATTACATGGACTTGTGGGACAAATGCGAAGAAGCCAAGCTGCCTCCACAAGAAGACTTCTACAACCAATTAAATGAGTCACATATAAAGGATGAGGACTACGAGCACGCCAAAACGGTATGGAGAACCTTCAACATTAAGACATTGGGTGAATATTCCGATTTGTATGTGAAGACTGATGTACTCATACTAGCCGACATCATGGAACACTTTAGAGATGTCTGTCTAAAGACCTATAAGTTGGATCCAGCATGGTACTTCACCGCACCCGGACTCTCCTGGGATGCCATGCTTAAAACCACGGAGGTCGAGCTAGAGCTGTTGACAGACTATGACATGATACTCATGCTGGAAAAGGGGACCAAAGGAGGCATCTCTCAGTGCTGTAACCGATATGCGAGGGCGAACAACAAGTACATGAAGGACTATGACGAGAACAAGAAGTCCAACTACCTGATGTATCTTGATGCTAACAACCTCTATGGATGGGCCATGAGTCAATACCTACCACACGGTGGCTTCAGGTGGAGCACTGTGTCAGATGTGACCCAAGTAGCGGATGACTCAGACAAAGGATACATCGTGGATTGTGACTTAGAGTACCCAACGCATCTGCACAACCTCCATTCAGACCTACCTCTAGCACCTGAGAGCAGGGTGCCCGATGGCTCAAAACAGTCAAAACTACTGACGACGCTCTATAACAAAGAGCATTATGTGGTTCATTACAGGGTTTTGAAGCAACTGCTGCATTTGGGGATTAAGATCAAAAAGGTGCATAAAGTGTTGGAGTTTCAGCAGTCTCCTTGGTTGAAGAAGTACATAGACTTAAACACTGAAATGAGGACCAAGGCAGCCAATGACTTTGAGAAAGACTTCTACAAACTTATGAACAACTCGGTCTTTGGCAAGACGATGGAAAATATCAGGAAGCGGCTCGATATCCGACTAGTGTGCGATCCTCAGAAGGCAGAGAAGCTGGTTGCTAAGCCCAACTTCAAGGGGCGGACCATTTTTGATGAAAATTTAGCCGCTGTGCATATGAACAAGACGAAAGTGGTCTTTAATAAGCCCATATACGTCGGTATGAGTATATTAGATCTCTCGAAGCATCTGATGTACGACTTTCATTACAACGTGATGAAGCCTAAATATGGGGACAATATCATGCTATTGTACATGGACACTGACAGTTACATCTATGACATACAGACCGAGGACTTTTATGAGGATATGAAAGGAATGCTTGACTACTTTGATACATCTGATTATGTTGAAGGTAATAGGTACGGCATGCCACGTGTCAACAAGAAGGTATTGGGGAAGATGAAAGATGAAAATGCAGGGAAGATCTTGGAGGAGTTCGTCGGATTGATATCTAAGATGTATGCCTGTAAAACTGAGGTTGACTTGGTGAAAAAGTCGAAAGGAGTCAAGAAGTGCGTCGTGAAAAACAGGATAACCTTCGAGGACTACAAGGACTGCCTATTCAAGCAAGAAGTACAGCACAGGACCATGAATCTCATCAGGAGCACAAAGCATGAGATCCATTCCATACAAGTAAATAAGATTGCCCTATCAGGAAAAGATGACAAGCGACATATATTGGAAGATGGTATTCATACCTTGGCTCACGGTCACAATGCAATACAAAAATAAACAATTTTTTAATAGTTTGAGGACTATTAAAAGATAATATAATTTTTCCTCATACTTTGCGTATGTTATGAAGTATCAAGTCACTCTCGACCAGATATTTTTCAACCCGAAAGTCAATATTAAGGCAGGTGCATTTCAAAATATCGCATACTTTGTAATGCTTGTAAAACTTACCTTCTTTTTTAATACAAATTTTATCGTTTGAATATAACTTTAAGCATTCTTTTAAATCAAGCAGAACTTTAGACAGCGAAGGTTCAAAATTCTCCATTTCTTCATCTATTTCTTGTATCTTCTTTCTTATGACAACTGCATTTATAACAGACCCTTCAGTCATCATTTTGTTTCTTTATATACTGCAAGAGTTTTCTTTAAGTACTTAAAATCCCTAGAAGTTTTTTTAATTCATCGCGGTGCATTGAATTCTTCTAAAAGTTGCGTGCAGCGTCAGAAATTTATCATGGTTAAAACAGGTTTCTAACAGTGGGTGGGGTTTTAATGGTCGGTTTTAACACCATTGTTTTTAAAAGGGGGTGGGAAAATTATGGCGGTTTTTCAAACCATTGTTTTTAAAAGTGGCTGGGAATTTTATGGATAAAAATAGAGCCATTAATTTCTACAAGTGGGTGCGGTTTTTATGGGAATTTTATAGCCATTGTTTTTTAAAGGGGGGTGAATATTTAATGGCGGGTTGAGAACCATTACTTTCTAAAAGTGGGTGGGGTTTTAATGGGGGTTTGAGAGCCATTACTTTCTAAAAGTGGGTTCAGATTTATGGGGAGGTTGGCACCCATTGTTTTTTAAAAGGGGGTGGAAATTTAATGGGGGGTTTTTCACCATTGTTTTTTAAAAGGGGGTGGAAATTTAATGGTAGGTTTCCACACCATTGTTTTTAAAAGTGGGTAGAAATTTAATGGTGGCGCTGCGAGCCATTGTTTTTTAAAAGGGGGTGGAAATTTTTATGGGCACACATTATGGTCTAAACATCACTGCGCCAGCTCCGGCATCCGCACACTACTAATATACTTTAAATTTTACATATTAACAAGCATAGTATGATGTAGTACAACTATTACTCTTAAAGCAAAAAATGTAAACGAAATTTGTATAACATTAAGCACTCTTATTGATGCTTTTATAAAGACAAATGCAATTTTTTAATATTCGCTCATTGTGTAAACAATGAGATTATGCAATTTATGGTAATCCTCGGGATGTAATTCTCACGAACATATATTAACAGTAGAGGTAATTCTCGAATATATAGTAATTCTCTAGAGAGATTTGCCGAAAGAAAACTTAGCAGTTTTAAGACATGGATCATTAAATTGCCCTTGAGACTGAACTAATTTACAATTTCGAATGCAGTGAAAAATAATCCCAATTATTTTATTTGAAAATATGTAGATATTTCTGTAATTTGCCAAAAGGAATTAAATACATGCATTTACAAACACTTTGCTTGAAACTCTTTAACTTTTGACAAAATGCATTAATCTGCATAACTTTCTAAAGGATAGCTTAGATTAAGTTTATAAAGGAAATTAATCACAGAATAATGTCCAATATATAATTCAGTGTTGGTGTATCATAAATTTTTAACAAATTTCCTTTACATAAAACTCTTAAGAAATTCTTATTTCTCTTAAAATATTTAAATAAAACATTTGCAAACTAAGTAAGAGAATTTTTTAATAATTGTAAAATTTTTATTTTGATAAACTAAGAAATTTAACATTCCATTTAATCAATCTTTAAAATTTGTAATATATATTTCAGACTCCCACTAAATAGTTAAATATTGTTTTTTAAGTAAATTTATTTTGAGTTCTTTATCAACATTACTTTTTAAAAGCCTAATTATACATCATGATCTTTTAAGAAAAAAATGCATAAAATTGCAGCTTATAGGTATAAATATCTATTCCATAAGAAAAAAAACATTTAAAAATATGTATGGAATACCCCTAAACAACTTCTAATTTGTGTCACTCACATTGCTTCATGGAGTATATTCACAACTGACTAGATTTTCACAATTCAAATTGCTTTAAAAGATTCACATCTGAACTTGCGTCATGAATGATTGTTTTCTTTCATTTTGATGACTCTGAAAATACATCTAAATCCTTTGAATATTTTTAAGATAATATATGATGAGAAGAAGTGATTAAAATAAAGAAACTATAATACGATATATACATGAAGAAAAATCAGATCATAAATAAAGAAAATAATGTCTTCCAAGCTTAATTTCTTAGAACAATTAATGTTTTTTTTTACTTGAATTATATTATAATATTAAAAAGGATTAGTTATCAGACCTTTTCGGATGATTTCAGTATTACTTAATTTCTTTTGATTAAATTTTCCAAACTTAAATTTGCAATTATTACTTCATGAATCTTGTAGTATATACAAGTATTACATGCATTTGAATTATTGATTGATTTAATAATTAAAAGAAGTACAAAAGTATTTAATGCAACTTTATTTAATTTTCATCTGAATAAAAGAATGAAATTTTTCATTCAATTGTAAATGTATATACATATATACCTACATGGATTTAAGTACACAAATATCGATAGTATATTTGTATGTACATGAGAAAGAGAGTTAAAATTTTTTGTGTGTTCTGTCTCTCTCTCTCTCTCTCTCTCTATCTCTATCTCTCTCTTAGACACACAGAAAGAGATTTAGTCTCACACTATATTATATCCTCAGAGTAAATTTTTTTCTAAGCAATGCCCTTTCAAATACTTTCAGAGGAGAATATTTTTAAATTTCTGAAAATATGAGGCACAGAGGCCGTATAATTCAGGATGACAAAATTTTGAATTTTTTGGCGATGAAGAAATGTTACTAAGATGACCGCTTTCTGATGATGATAGAGCTTTTTGCATAATTCTTATAAGTTTCTTTCATATAATGTAATAAAAACTAGGTTTCCAGATATATAAGAAAATCCGCCAAAAAACCACCAAACTCAGAATTTGGTGTACTGGATTATAGAATTTGGTGTGGCAATTATGTGTGATTTTAAAGATAAAGTTACCATCTTTAATTTCCTTAAATAATGTAAAATTATTTCATAGAGATGTAGAAGCAGTTGAATGCATTTAAAAATCAAGTAAATAATTTTGGTCAATTTATTCTTATAATTGTTATCATATATTCTTATAATTATATATTCTTGCATTACATACATTCTTACCAGCATGAATTATATATATTCTTATAATTATAAGAATATAATTAAAACAATATACTTTCTTATAATACATTTATTCTTATAATTGATAAGTGCAGCATAGCAATTAATAAAACATTTCATGGTTTTACATCATTACAACACTAAGTGTTCCCAAGTTTTCAGTTAAGTTTATTTTGATTTATTTTTTGTCAAGTTCACAAACTTTCATTTATTACTCTTTCGAAAACGTTAATATGCATTTTAATGGGAAAAATAGATGCAAAACTTTTTTTGAATCTTTTCGGTTTGTAATACAAAATTTATTCTTTTTTCCCAGTGCAGCAAATTTATTTTTAATGAAATAGGTATTTTGTAGTTACCTTTAAATTTTGAAGTAAGAATCAATGATGTTTTTATAAGAAGTCGAATCTACAGAAGAGAAACTTTGAATTATTTATGTCCCTATAGAGAAAAATCTACAGGAAACAACTGAGAATTTGAGAAGCAGTTGCACCTACGCTTATATCCCACACATGAATTTCTTAGTAGAAAATGAAATCTTTAAAGGACTTTTAGAAGGAAAATCTCCCAAATTATTAATTAAATCTGTATCCGTTTCGGATATCAGTTTACCGTCCTTTATACAGCAAAAGAGGATTTTCTCCTAAAGTATTTGAAACTTGCAATGAAAAACAATTAAAAAAAATTAAAGAACATTATCTACAAGTCTTTAAGGAGACAAAAACTTATTTTCCGTGAAAAAAGAATCATTGTTGTTTATAATATTATAAAACAATCATTGCTCATAAAATTGTTTTATATTGCAAATAAATCTTATAATTTTAATACACTGTAAAAATTTATAAAAAATTTCAGTAATATGTTTATTGTCAGTAATTTTTCTAAAACTAAATTTTAAAAAATTGAAAATCAAGATTAAGACTCTTTGAAATATAACCAAGAGATAATATAGAATTTTTTATTTATTTATTTATTTATTTAGCTTCTAAAAACATCGTTCTGTTTTACAATGAACTTCTGTTTAATATATTTTTACCCATAACATAAATGATATTTCTTATAAAATAAAGGTTCAAATACGTGTTATAAATTGTCGTGATGAGATCAAACTCATTTTAAAAGGGAAACAATGAAAATTATTTTATTTTGAAAAGATTCATCATCATCTAATCTGCTCTTCCGAATTCGAATCCAAAGATTGGGGAACCAATGCAAGCTGCTAAAAGAATGACTTAATTAAATAAGCTTTAAAAAGACGTTTTTATATTTTTATACAGTTTTTCCCGATACACGTGATAATTTAGTTGATAGAAATATAACTAAATTAAAAGATAAAAATCATTTACATTAAAATAAAAGCAGTTTTCGTTCATTGTTCACGTTATATGTAGGAATAAATATTCATAATTTTATGGATTAATATAAATAAATAACATCATTTCCACACGTTGAATAAAATCACATAGAAGTCATGATTTTTGGTATAAAGTTTTATACGTTATTGTTATCCCAGTTTTTTGTATATTTCTTCAAAATAGTGTAAAATAATTAATACAAAATTAACAGAAATATAATGAAACTATTAATACTTATAAATACTTTACTTACATACAGGGGTTGGACAAAAATATGGAAACACCTTAAAAAAAACACGTTTCCTTGCCAAATATAGTGTAGAAAACCCATTGGCTTTCAAAACAGCTTGCAGTCTTCTCGGAATGAATAAATACATTTCCTGAATGTTTGTCAAAGGAATATTGTACCATTCTTCCTGCGGAATGGTGGCAAGTTCAGATAACGATGTTGGTGGTGGATAGCAAGAACGTACTTTCCCCTCTAACTTAGACCACATAGATTCGATAATATTCAGCTCTGGTGACTGTGGTGGCGAGGGAAGATGTGACAAAACATCCTCGTGCTCAGAAAACCAGTCTGGACAATGTGAGTTTTGTGAAAAGGTACTTTGTCTTCTTGGAAGACACCATCACCATTGAGGAACAAACTGTGCACCATGGAATGCACTGATCGACAAAATGTTCACATAAGTCTTGGCAGTAATCTGCCCTGAAAAGGGCCAAAAGAGAACCACGATATGGCTGTCCAAACCATCACCGAACCCCCGCCATGTTTCCCTCTTTGCAACAAGCAGTCTGTATTATAGGCTTGAGATGGCGTTCTCCAGACGTAAACTCGGCCAGAAGTGGGAAACAAAGTGAAAGAAAACTCATCAGACCATATTACTCTCTTCCACTGCTCTATAGTCCAGGCTTTATGACTTAAACACTATTTTTTCCTGTTATGCGCATTATCATCACTGATGAAGGGTTTTCAATTGCAGCATGGCCATCAATTCCCTGTTTATGAAGCTCCCTTTGAATTTTTTTGGTACTCACAGTGTTTGGAAACATGGCATTCATTTCAGCAGTAATTTTTGTAGCTGTGGTCTTATTTTTCGTGATAATCCTCCTTAATGATCGCCTCTCTCGATCGCTCAGCATACACTTTCGTCCGCGCTGTGATTTAGCGGATGATGTTTTTCCGCATTTCAAATAGGCCGAATAAATCTTCGATACAGTACCTCTTAAAACACTAAACACCTCGGCTAACTTGATTACGGAAGCACCTATTATATGCACTCCAAAAATTTGCTCTCTTTCGTAGTCTGTTAACTCTGACATAATGCAATGCCAACCTCATATAACAGTGCTCCGACAACGACTAAACTGTGCAGCGCATTTACGAAGCTGTGTAGAGGGCGTCAGTAGGCGAAAACGCCAGCGCCACCTGCATATTTCATTAAAATCAATCTTTCTTTCTAAACATGCATTTCACAAGGTGTTTCCATATTTTTGCCCAACCCCTGTAGATGTTTATGTGAATACTGTACCCTAAGGTTAGTGGGTTTAGAATACTCGCCCATCACCAAGCGTCTCGTAATTTTTAACCCTGGTCACAAGTGGCAAGGTCACACCTGAGCTGGCAACCTCCTCTCCATGTACACGCCACGCTTGCGGAAGGAATTAGGACGTAGCAGCGTGGACACGTTACCTATCCTACGGAGCTCCAGCAACCCAGTGAGCCACCCAATCACTGCCCGTGGCAAATGATGCTTCATTTTGCTATGCTTAACGCGAAGCGGAGTGAAGCTACTGAGCCACTGGAGCTCTACAAATACTATAGGAATGAATATAATGTCATAATCAGTAATGTCACCAGATCTCAAATCTACATAGCAATTTTGGATTATTCCAAGAAGAGAATGCCAATAAATAACATTCCACCAAGTGTTAAAATTGGTGAATTTCGAGGGAAGATAATTAAATTATTAATCTTTAGTCAATAGCCTCATCATGATCATACTGTTTATTAGAAGATGCAATAAAAAATACGTCATATGAAGTCTCCTTATTTAACTTAATGTTGATCTAATCTGCATATCAATCAACATTATGCTTTCATATCATTTTTACCATTACTTGCTTCGAGACATAAGATATTACCTACAGTAAAGAAAGCTTTAAGTAGGCATTCTTTTAATTAGAGAATATTTCAAATATAATAACTTTCTATATTATTGAAAACCAAATCTGGGAAATGGTAATAAACAGATTTTTTTTTTTTTAAATTTTCTAGTACTCTTTTTAAAGGTAGCGCTATAACCATACATGGAATTGAACTTATTCCCTAAATTGCAAGATGAATATGTAGCGCTGGAGTCTTCAGCTCAGCAGTTCAAATGTTCAATTCTATCCAAGGGTATGGATTTTAGTAAAGGTTTGGAGTCCACTTTAGGGTACAGATTTTGAGATAGCTTTCATGAGCTAAAATTCATAGTGGAGTGTTAATCGAACCACACTGTTCACCCACATATAAGCACAAGTTAATTTAGTATTTTACGTATATAAAAAGTCAAGCAACGTGTTATGAGAAAAGGTTGTTTGAATCTCTATAAAAATGTATTCGTTAATAACAATTAAATTGCGAAAAATTATAATTTTATAGTTAGTTAACTAATTACATACAACAAATCTTTAATGTATGAACTATGGCAGTCGAATAAAATACAGTGTCTCCTAAAGAACACTTTATTTTAATGAACATGAATAAATAATTGATCAGATTTTAAATATATTAACAAAATCTAAGATGCGTACATTTAAAAATCAAAGGATTTCATTATTTATTGTTAAAAAAATTATCCATTAACCTTAAAAACAATCCGTAAATATTATACAAATAACTACCTTATCTGCTTCTGTTCATTAACTCGGTTGGAGTATGTAACTGGAGTAGACATCATATAATAAAATAAAAATAAATGAAGACATTCTTTCTATTTTTAAAACAAAATAATTTAAAAAATTACAAATTACCACTTAACCAAGTAATTTTGTTATAAGCTTGTTAACTTTTTAAATAAATATATAAATTAAAAGCTGCAATAATAAACTAACGTTTCTTAAATACAAAGAGAAGTTCGAAAAGCGAAAATATATTTTTCAATATTATGCTTATAAATAAACATTCCTTACTATAATAAACATATTTATAGCACTGAAAATTTAATTGATATTTTAACGCTGCTAAAACTATTTTGAACTTTAAAATATGTTTAAAAAAATATTTTTTCTGTTATCTATAATATTTTTGGAATCCGTATAGAAAGCGGTTATTCAATGGTAAACAAAATATTTTAACTATACCAAACAGTCAAAAGCAATAACATATATAGTTTGCGAAAATTTGTTCATATTTCGATATAAATACATACATGTATTGCAATAAAAACGAAATTACTGCTCAAGATAAATCTATCAGGGAGCCAGATAAATGGAAATAAACTTGTTTAGAAATATTTCCATGATAAACTTGGGGTACTTCGTACATATTTCAATAAAAGACCATCACTTTAACTTGTGTTATTTTTGCGATAGTTATTCTTTTAGTTTCTTTCTATTTTTTTAAGTATACAATGTGGACATTCCTGAACTGTTTTGATAAATTATCAGTGAGTTTCATATTTTCGGATACCAGGATGTTTCGTTTTCCATTGCAAGAAAATATTCATTTTTCTATGAAATATGCCTTTTCAAGCCACCTTGCCATTATAGATAATTATACAGAATGATTTGTTTGGGTTATAAATCTTTGTAAAATTTTATGAAGCGTTATTTTTAACTTTAAAGAAAAACTTTTAGCTTAAACATATTCAGAGTTTTATTAAAATACCAAATAAAGACGAGACAATTTTAAGAGAGCTTTAAATAACGAAATAAGATTATTTTGGGTATTTTAATAAATTGACTGAAAAGAAATATAATTTTCTCATCACACGATAGCTTTAGTTTTCCTTTAAAATACATTTTGAAAGAAAAGTAATGTTCTTAAAAATTGACTCTGTGAAAAATTTATCAATTTGTAAATACTTTCAAGTTGAGTCAATTACAAGTTTTAATAAAAATTTAAAGAATACTTTTATTTTAGAATAAATATTCAAAGAAGAAATATTCTTCTCTCTGATAAATCACTGCATTTAAAACGTATTTGTAAAAACATTTAACTTGATCTTAATATTTAATTTTTGTTTAGGAAATGAAATGAGGAAATTACTAAATAAAACATTGCAAATATTTTCTCTTAATTTTCTTTTAAAAAATAAGTAGCCTCAGAAATATACAATAAAATTCCTCTTCCTAAAGTGAATTACAAATATTTGACAAGTAATGATTTTAACATAATTTCATTTTAATTCAATATAAAAAGTTATTTGCGTTTTTTTAATAATTAGTTTAATTTTTTATTTGTGAAAATAAAAATTGAAGAAGCAGTAAAAGACGCATGTTCCGATAATAAGTGATCTTCAAACAAATCGAAGAACTTATCAGATTTATTTTTAGTAGTTTTTGCTCTACACTATACAGTGACTGTAATTAAAGTGACCTTTAGGCTCACAGTAGAATCCATTCTACCAGTTACAATTTGATAAAACTTGGTATGTGCTCTGTGTGGACAGTAAAAAAGCGATTTATACAAAAGAATAGTTCAAATTTCGAATACTAGATGGCAGCTCAGTTTAAAAAGAAGAATTGATATTTATTGTTAAAACTCTTCTATCGTAACGGCAACAGCAGTTTAGTTTCTTACTTTACAAGTATTAAAACTAGAAAACCAAATCAAGGGTCCATGACTTGCAAGTAAATATTTAATGGTTTGTTCGTCGCTCAACGGTCATTTTTTGAACACGAGGGCTAATTAGACCGGGACCTACGGTTTAAAGTGAATTCCAAACCACTACAAACATCCATGCCCAATGTGGCATTTGAACCCACAAACTCTTGAACGGAAGGTAAGAGCGCTAACCATTCGGCTGCCAGCTCGGCATAAATATTTAATAAGGAGAAGCAACTTAAGATTAAATGAAATTATCGTTTATCTGACTAAAAGACTAGAACGCGTTAAATTCATAGGGCCTGTATATCTAAAATACAACCAACAATTAGAATCAAAACTGCTCACGATAGCTGGAAAATTGCGGGCTTCTTACAATGCCTCAAATTCACTGACAGATTCTGCATTCACTGACAGATTCTGCATTCACTGACAGATTCTGTAGAGAAGTGTTACTGTTTTAATTCTGTTGCACAAGCCTACTTTCCTGTACCTAGCCCAGAACTAAGAAGAATGGAAAAAGTGTTTTCGAATGAAATTGTCCTAGAAACACACTACTGCTATCAATGAAAGAGAATTTAACACCTGCTATTCAGCAAATGTTCGATCTGTATCACAAGAATTGGTGATTCCTTGATCACAAGTGTATAAAAAATTCTCTGATATGGTTTCAAATGGTATTTGTATCCATATTTGATCCACTTAGTGCAAGAGTTGTAAACTCAACCTCGATAAAATACGTTATGATTGCCAATATTTGACAGTTACGGTTGTAGGTAACATTTGTCCTGAAAAATTCTATGATCAGATGAGGTGCATTTTAAATATGAAAATATAACAGCACAAGACAAATATCTTTTCCTCATTACTGAAGTTTGAATTAAGGTAATTTGTTAAGAATAATATTACCACACTTTAAATTTAATTTGATAAAAAGGAAATTATAATGCTAAAAACTCTCTCGAAAAAATAATTTTTTATTTAATGAATTAGTTCAACACTTGTTGTGATAAACTTACAATACAAAGAATTCCTTTGAACATAATAGCTCTTAAGCATAAGTTTCACACTTTAACTGCCCAAATTGTATGTATTGTTTAACACCCACAAAAGACAAAGAATTATTTGACTTGCTGTGTTGACTCAGTCTTTCATTTCATCAATATATTGGCCTTATTCCCATATCGGACACCGAAATAGTTTTTCCTACTTCACTTCTAGTAGAAAAGTAAAAGTACTCACACATACACAAGCGCGTGTGTGATAAACATATTAATTCTTTTTCAAATTACATTACTAATAAGAGTCAATTAAGAGCCGGTAGTGTTTTGTCAGTTTTTACTCTTGAGAGATTATATTTATATATATATATATATATATATATATATATATATATATATATAGTCATCCCTCAAGAATATAAAGACATTTTTAAATATATTGCTACAAATCCGAAAAACACATCTTAACTGCTAATTCCTTTTTTAATTTTTTGCTTGTTTTGATCGAAATCAAGTACTATTATTCATCCTAATCATAATATAACAACGCTAACAATAAAATTTAACTAGGAAGTATATTACAAACTCATTTGTATAATATACTTCCTAATAATATGATTCATCTTAGCAACATCAACAAAACTCAACATTACAATTGAACATTTAACAAAATTTAATGAGGAAAAATATAGTAATTACTTTTTATAAAAAAAATCTCCACAATATATTGTCGTTGGAAGCTTTGGAAAGAATAAATGAACTTATAATACTAACATAACTAGTAAAAAACAATTAAACTTACAATCAATTACATAAAATAACAACCATTAAATTAACATTCATTTTTATTGTGATGATTATAATATTGGGAGATGATTATTTTTAACAAACATATCTAAAAAACTGTTAGATAAATAAATGCCATCATTTTTTTTCACTGTTTGTATTCAAATTAACGAAAAATACTTTTTGGGAAATTTTAAACCAACATTTTAATTCCCTTTTTAAAATATCTTTTATATGCAAATTGCAATTTGAACGCGCACTTTATTACCCTCCGAATTTTAATGATATCCATACAATGTTCTCAAGTTTAACCTACAATTTTGAAATAAACTGGTGCATTTCTTCTGAGGAACGTTTCCGATATCGTAGAGTTAAAAAGTATCAAAACACATACTCAGAAATTTCCGATATATCCTTGCAACATCTTTGCCCGTATCTCATGGTGTCTTTATAGAAACTAATGCGCAGTAAAGATTCTGTCGTTTATTTTGTTCGGTTAGGTTTTTGATTTCACAGAGATTCAAAGAAATTCCTTGTAGATCTTTGTAGACTATATTTTAATCAAGAATTAAATATTATTTTTATGAAATAAAATCTTGTTTCTTCTTTCCTTGAAGAAATATAGAAAAATGTTTTCTAAGAAAAATTTATAGCTTTTGATAAAAAAAATAAACTTATTTTATAACTCAAACTTAAATATCAAATAAATGTACTTAAAAAAAGAGTTTTTCTTAGGAAAAAATTTATTTTTATGAAATGTAATTTTTAAAACGATATTGTGAGAATCATTTTTGTGGCATTTGTATAACATGTTTTAACACTTGAGAAAGTAATCTTAATAATATATTTGACCCCAAATTTATTTTAATTATTTAATAAAACAAAAATTTGATCAACAACTATCTTAATAAAAGATAATGTTATTGTTACACCAGCATGCATCCCTGTACCAAGCCTTGAGTTGAGTTATTCCAATTAAATAGAAACAACTGGGTAGGAGTCTACGTAATTTAGAAGCTGGGATCAAACAGAAGACCTCTAATACTTCTTTTTTCCACCCACTGAGGTATCATTTCACTTGGAAGACATTACGATCACGACCTATTTAACGTGCTCCAGAGGACTTTAGCGCACACAAGAATACAACATACAAAAATCCTCATTACATCCTAAAATATTTTTCTAAGCAAAAAATCCCTAGTTCAAAACCAACCACTGTTAACATCAGGATATGAATATTGAACTTTTGCTTTCTGGATGCCTTTCTATCGGGGTGGGTGCTTGGAAGTTTTCTGGGCTTCCACTCTTGCTGCACGTGAGTAAGACCCACTATCTATAGTTTGTTTTATATTGGTTTATTAAAACAATATTTTGTTACTCACAAGATTTAATAGATCAAAATAAGTAGTTTAAAGTGAATTCGGAACCATTACTAACATACAATGAAATCGGGTTTCGAATCTCCGAAGTGTGGAACCAAAGCGCTAACCTTTCGACTGCAAGTTCAACTTACTTGAGAAGAACCCTCATACAAGGGAATTTGTATGATGAATATTAAGATGTTTCCTTAACGAGTAACGAATACTTGGGCTGTGAATTAGACTGTCCACTACACAATGTCAAAATATAATATACAGGGTGATTTTAAAAAAAAACTATCCTGACATTATGGGCCTCTAACTACAATATCATTCACAGAAAGTGAATGAAATTTGAATGCATTTTGAATTCATTTTGAGGCATGTGCTCAAGAATGATATGGAAAACAACAGTGTCACTCTAACAGTTATGGTTGCAGTGAGAATCATCGGCGGTAGATAGGCTAAAAGTGAAAACAACGAATAAGCACAGAGAGGCATTATAAAATAAAACATTTTATTGTGTTTCACAAATTCTTCACATGACCTTCACACATGATGAGATTTTGCATGCGGCAGGTGGTGGACAGCACTACAACACGCACCATGGCTATAGGAATTTCTTGAATTGCAGCTCTAATGGCATCTTTCAAACCAGATACAGCTTGGGGAAGAAACTGATACACTTTGGATTTCAGGTATCTGCTCAGCCAGAAATCCATTGGTGTAAGAACATGAGACCTTGGTGGCCTTGGAAACGGGAAATGACGAGAGATAACTTTGTCACCAAACTGTTGACTTAAGACACGTTTGATTGAAGACTATACAAGTGGAGGAACAACATCTTGCAACTACACAGCTTCAGACAGATGCAACAGACATCACAATGCGGGAATTGCGTAACGAGTTAACATATCCAGATATCTAGTAATCGTTACTGCACACGTTTGTAGATCACCGGCAGTAACCTTTCCCAAAAACGTTAGGGCTGAGAATGAGCGTGCTCATTATAACACACCATACAGACACTTTTTCTCATATAATGGATGTGCAAGCAGATCATGTGGATTATTCTCTGCCCCTCAACTATCCACAGAATGAGTAAAGGCCAACTGCTATCTTCATCGTAGCGGATAATTAATTGATTCTCAAAATACAGCTGTAATCGATAGTCTCCCAATTCTAACAGCTGGACACGCTGGAATCAATACGAAAACATGTTTAGATCAGAGTGCTGAATCTTACGGATAGTTGAATTCGACAGATTGAGAAAGAACATTAAAAACCACGTGCACTTGCAGGACAAATGTGCCTATCACCAGACAAACTTTTGCAACAGTTTCCACAGGAACGGAAGGTCGTCCAGATCGAGATCGATTGCATGTGCACCTAGTATCTTAAAATTTATGAGTCAAGTCCCGTGCAGCTTTGACAGTGCACGTACCTCGCATTAATCCATGATTTCTGTGGTAAATACATTTTGTCCTTTCAGGTAATAAATCTTATCAATTTCCTCACGTCCTTTACCTGAAAACGGCATCTTGTTCGGAATGGCTAAAAGCAACAGACGCGGCTGGAATTTCGCAGTGCCTTTTCTTTCATCCAGCGTGATGACGTCAGTCAGGATTGTGTCTTACATAGAATCCGAAATTAACGTTTCTTTGTTTCTTCTTCTCATTTTGCGAAGGACAATCAGGCTAGGAACTCACCTGAACAAACAGTGTGACGCGTGATATAAATGAAATGAACTTTAATGCTCTGGTGCACGGGAAAGTCCTTTTCACTTTTCCTTGCCTAGCTCAGAGGATTTTCGCGTTACTTGAGCCATTCCAATACTATTTAGTGTCTATCAGTATAGAGATCGCTTTCCAATAAAAAAAAAACTGGGTGTAGCCATTTGAATTTTCCGAACTTTTTAACTGTAACCATAACTATTTGAGTGACACTGTTGTTTCCCATATCATTCTTGGGCGCATACCTCAAAATACCTTATGAAAACTTTCATTCAGTTTCTGTGAATTGTATGATATATAGGGGCCCAAACGTCGGGATAGTTTTCTACAATCACCCAAATAAAAATATTTTACTAAAAGTCATGAGATATAACACACACACAAAAAAAAAAAAGTAAAAGCTTTCCCCTTATTTTACTTGAAATTTTAAATCCACTTCTAAAATTACAAATTCATGAGAAATAAAACGACTGAGCTTATATCAAATTTGAAATATTAAATTAGTTGAAATTTCGAACCGGCTAGGTATCAGATGAACTTAAAACGGACTTGGAATTTTATATTTCAAGAAAGAAATAAAAACTCGAAAAAATCTAACTTATTTTTTTTTTAAAAAAAAAAAGTAGAAAATAATAACATAAAATTTAGCTATGATCACACTGTAAAATTATTTTACGCCGTAATTTTTAATGTTTTATATAACTATATTTTAAAGGTTTAAGTGGTTTCTGATCAGCTATAGAGTAAGGAAGAATTATTTTCTAAATTGCCTCAAAAAATTGCTCGTATCATATTTTGAATAATTTATCGTGAACTGGCATCATTTTATTTCAAATCAAAATCTATCTTGATTCTTTTTTCTTTTGAAAGAGCCAAAGAAAAAAGAATAAAATATTTCAATGACAAAAAATTTAAGGAAGTAATGAAAAAATATGCAAGTAGTGAGAGAAGTGTAAGTATTTTCTAAGCCATTAAAAAATTAATATTTCATAAAAGTTACTTAATTCCAATAAAATGATTATTAAGAAACAAAATGAATATTACTATTAAAATTATATTCAAAAGGCTTCTCTAAAATCCTCTACACCAGAAATATAGCATGAAAATGTACTCCTGGTACATATCCTTGAAGTATAAATTGAATAATATTGCTTTAATTCTTATTACTATTTTGATAGTATTTAAAACTGTTAGTTGCAGCTATATATGTATGCTAAAATTGAGTTTCTTGTCAAATCCTAAGAGATTTAATAAATTCAAAATCTCACTGAAAAGATTTTTATTTATTAAAATTTTGTTTATTTTTTTCGAAATAAATTCGCTTAAAAGGCATTTTTCATTCAATTTTTTTTTTAATTCTTCAAAAACCACATAGAAAATATCTGCATATAATTTTTCTATAAGCCGCAGTACAAAAGAGTAAAATATAATTCTTCGATGTGTTATTAATATTTTTATAGTTTTATCAGTATATTATTTCAAAATACAGAATAGTAATAATTTAAAAAACATTGTTTTAAAGTTACTTACAGAAAAAACTATTGTATTGTAAATTATAATTTTTTATATATGATATATTGGAAAAGTAGAAGCTAGTTTGATCAAATAAAAGAATAGTTGAGAATTTCGCCACCAGAGGGTGCTATAATAAATTACACAAAAAGATATTTTGCATAGATTTTATATAGTTTATTCTGTTACAAAACATTTTGATCATAACGGGCATTTTATTCATCTGCTTTCTGGAATCGTAAAATACCATGCTCCAGAGTTGACAGCAGTTAGTTCTAGAAAGCATAACGAACATGTCGTGAATTGTTGTCTTCAAAATCCTCTTCAATAATAATAATTGACAAGATATCTTTAAAGCCAAAAATCAATATGGGTTGAGGTCTAGGGATGAGAGAGTTTACAAATCACAAAAGCGATGACGCATTCTTCTGTGACGTCATTCAACTGGAAGGCCTTAACATAGAGGCAAATCTATGAGAGAACGCCATTTAGCAAAAAATTTGTCCTTGAATGACATTGACATCTTTACAAATCAACAATAATTAAGCTCTATGAAAACAATGCACATCTCCTAGATCTCAAGATCTTAATTCCTTAAAAAATATGAGACTAAATGGTGATATAACCACAGTTATTTGGTGATTTCACTGGAACAAATAAGATTGGTCACTGGCTTTTTAGCTACCTAATTCGATAATTGTGATTATCCCCTGAACTGTCTAAATGAAAGTAAACTGCGTCTGAGCAGAGGATATTTAAAATCAAATTTCATTTAATCTCAAAGTGAAAAAATAAAACTTCACTAAGAACAGTGTTGAGTCTCGAAATCATATGGAAGAAACGTCTGCGAGTTTGAAGCTTGTAGAGATAATAACAAAGTATATGCCAGATAATCTTATATATAATTGAAGGGAACATATCCTATTATTTTCCCATGTGACAAGCATTGATATCGAAGTACAAGTTAAAAGCTTTTTCCCATCCCAGAGCAGACAAGGAAAATTCTCTTTATCTAATAAATTTCTCAATCTAAAAAACATTATGTACTACAATGTTTGACAAAATATAATTATATATAAGAAAAATAGAAAAATAAGTCTTTTTTTTTAAAAAAAAAAGAAAAAGAAAAAAAAGAAAGAAAGCAGAATGGTTGTAACAGGTTATTATTATTCCGCAGAATATACTCACTCTGAATACGAAAGTATTATTTAAGGGAATATTGCTAAAATTGAGAAAAAAAACTATAAAAGATCACTTAAACTTGTAAAGTAAAAGAACTATGTGACTTTCAAAATGCTCAATGATTATTGATTTAAAATAACTTTTCTTTAGCTTTTTATTAAAAAAATGAGATATTCTATTTGAATTTTTTTATTGAATGAAAAACTTCTTTGAAAAGATTTTCTTACACTTATTAAAAATGACTTTACAAGTTTTTTTGAGTTACGCATTCATTTATTACTTAGATTTCATATTTTGCGTAAAAGAGCTAATTTGACAGAGATCTTTACAGTTTAAAATAAATTCTGAACCACACTTCAAACAACTTGTAATTAAAATTTAGGATTCTTATCCCCCTTCCACATTTTTTATATTATTAGAGTAAAAAAAATCAGGTTTTTAAATTCATAAAGAAAGTACATTTATTAAGGATGTTTATGTAGTGCTGCCATCTAGTGTCTGATTGACTTAGCTCAAATTATTTTCTTTCAAAAACACGTATTTCATATTATAATAAAAAAACAATTAATTAAAACTAAAAATAATCAACATTTAAATCAGACTATCAAAGTAATAAACAAGTATAATAAACAACTTTACAATACTTTTTTCTAACAATATTTTTTCTTTAATTTTTCGCAAGTAATCAATTGAACATCTATTGTCGTTTTTATACAAAAATAGAATAAAATCCTTAATATTTCTCAAAACAAAATCCTGAAAACCTTGAATAATGTAATTAAATCTGTTGCACGTGTACAATAAAATTAAAGTTAAAAAAATTTAACTTCTTCTTAAAATTTTAAAACATAATTAAATGAAAAACAAATAGAGGAAATAGAATATTTAAGAAATGTAAAAATAAAGTTATTTGTATAATAAATCATAAAAACATTTAAAACATTACTACACATATTGAATTCTGACGTTTAATAGTTATTTATTAATAATATATAAAAAAATAACTTTATTTTTTATATATTGTTAATAAATAACTCATTTGTTTCTGAATTTTATATCAAATTAACAAACGAAGAAAATGGCAAACTAGAAATATCTTCAATGAAGGGAAGGGAAAAAAATATAATATCTGTATTAAATGGATACTTTTTTTTAAATTTTTTCAAATGAAAAATATAAAACTTAATAAATTTCAGAGATATAATTTGAAAAATTAGAAGTATATAACTGTAACTAGTATTAATATTAGAAAATGTAAAAAAAAGAAGTATTTATATCATGGGATTTAGTTCATGAGATCATCAATAACATGCGTAAGAAGTATTCAGACACATTTTTAATCTATTTATTCATATTTCTTCAACAGAAGCTATTAATTTATTAATTTGCTAGTTAAAGTGAAAAAAAATTTTAAAATGAAAATAATAATAGTTTTTTTAAGTATATCGCTAATATTTATTAAAATGTAACAGATATGTTTACTCAGCCTCGTGATTTTAACTGCGTTCCTACACTTGAAACAGCAGATATCTAAGAATTAATATTAAGAAGCTTAGAAATATAAAAGAGATTGCACAGTGCAAGAGGAGATGAGTTGCACAGTTTCGATCAATAAAATTATCAAACACTTTGAAATATCAATTCTCAAATAAGCACACTTTGAAAAATCAATCAGTTCTCAAATAAGCACACATTGAAATGGCAATCAGTTCTCAAATGCACACTTTGAAATATCAATTCTCAAATAAGCACACTTTGAAATATCAATTCTCAAATAAGCACACTTTGAAATATCAATTCTCAAATAAGCACACTTTGAAATATCAATTCTCAAATAAGCACACTTTGAAATATCAATTCTCAAATAAGCACACTTTGAAATATCAATTCTTAAATAAGCACCCTTTGAAATACCAACCAATTCTCAAATAAGCTCACTTTGAAATATCAATTCTCATATAAGCACACTTTGAAATATCAATTCTCAAATAAGCACACTTTGAAATATCAATTCTTAAATAAGCACACTTTGAAATATCAACCAATTTTCAAATAAGCTCACTTTGAAATATCAATCAATTCTCAAATAAGCACACTTTGAAAAATCAATCCGTTCTCAAATAAGCACACTTTGAAATACCAATCAGTTCTCAAATGCACACTTTGAAATATCAATTCTCAAATAAGCACATTTTGAAATATCAATTCTCAAATAAGCACACTTTGAAAAATCAATCAGTTCTCAAATAAGCACACTTTGAAATATTAATTCTCAAGTAAGCACACTTTGAAATAACAACCAATTCTCAAATAAGCTCACTTTGAAATATCAATCAATTCTCAAATAAGCACACTTTAAAAAATCAATCAGTTCTCAAATAAGCACACATCGAAATATCAATCAGTTCTCAAATGCACACTTTGAAATATCAATTCTCAAATAAGCACACTTTAAAATACCAATTCTCAAATAAGCTCACTTTAAAATATCAATCAATTCTCAAATAAGCACACTTTGAAAAATCAATCAGTTCTCAAATAAGCACACATTGAAATATCAATCAGTTCTCAAATGCACACTTTGAAATATCAATTCTCAAATAAGCACACTTTAAAATACCAATTCTCAAATAAGCACACTTTGAAATATCAATCAATTCTCAAGTAAGCATATTTTCAAATATGATGTCTGTAACATATGAATACAAAGCAAATGTTTTTTAAAATGTTGTCAAATGAAAGTATATAAGTACATACATATCAGAGATTTTATTTGAAAAATTAGAAGTAAATTCTTTGTGTATTATTATCTTAAATGGAAGTAATATTTGAAAATATAAATAAAATGGGAATAAATTCTTAGTTTATGTGAGCATCAATATATAAGTGCAATAATAATATCAATCTGTAAGTGCAAGATGCACTTACTTTCAAATTCTATTATCAGAATATTTCGAAAAACAAACAAGGTAAGGGGAAAATATTATGTTGAATTTGTAAAAAAACAACTTAATATTAAAATTGAGAGTTTTAATTATTTTTTATGATAACAAACAGAAATATTTAAATATAATACTAAAAAACTGATTAATTGCTTTTAAGGTAATTTTTCATTTATCACAATTTATAAACAAGCAAAATCTGAGAAAAAAAATCTACTTTATTTATTTTTAGATTTCGTCATTATTATTCACTCAAAGTCGAACTGGAATCTTTTTCGGTATTATTTTCAATTTCTCTGTTTCATAATTCATCCAATCTGTTCAGTCGTCAGTTGTTCAGTTCAATGATTGTGGGTTCTAATTCCACTGAAAGCGTGATTGTTTGAAGTGTGGTTCAGAATTTATTTTAAACTGTAAAGATCTCTATCAAATTAGCTCGTTTACGCAAAATATGAAATCTAAGTAATAAATGAATGCGTAACTCAAAAAAACTTGTAAAGTCATTTTTAATAAGTGTAAGAAAATCTTTTCAAAGAAGTTTTTCATTCAATAAAAAAATTCAAATAGAATATCTCATTTTTTTAATAAAAAGCTCTTGAAAAGTTATTTTAAATCAATAATCATTGAGCATTTTGAAAGTCACATAGTTCTTTTCATTTTCGAAGTACCATTTAATTGCTTTCAAATTTGCTGGAATCAAAAACAACAAAAGTATTTCTGCTTATCATAATTTATCCGTTTTTCTTCTTTAATGAAAATTTTAAAATGTTGTTCTTCGTTTCTTTCTTATTTTTATTTAATTTCTTAGTTAAATGTAATTTCATTTAATAATAAATTGTTTTTTTTATATTTTTAAAATTTATGATATATGTGTACAATAAACCCTGCAAATACAACCAGACAGCAGGAAATGAAAATTCCAAATTATGCATAAGTATCATGTACATACATTTAATTGAAAAAGTAATATCATCTATTTTTATTCAATTTGTGTACTCTATTTAATTGCAATATAATTTAGTATAAAATTATTTGCGTACATCTCAAAATATCTATTAAAAGCCAAAGTGACCATATTATATATATATTTCATCATTTGCTTAAAAATAAATGATATAAACTTATTTAGTTTTACTAATATATTTATAGTGTGTGGCTCACAAAACCCTCATTACAATTAATAACAACTGCAGTATTTAGTCTTTGATTATTGAAAACGACTTAGACTTACATAAAATTAAAAAATTAAATAAATTTCTCTGACTTTTAACATAACAAACTAGCTACCTTACTTTGATCAGTTGGTTACCAAAACAGCAAATTTAGCAATCGGATTATTTTTAATAACACCTTTGAAATAATTACAAAATGTGCTTTCTTTCTATCAATAATTGGCGTTGATGCATTGAAGTGAAACGGTTAAGGTTAGAAAAGGATAAACATCTCTTTGTAATTTTTTATTTGACAACTACATCTACGTCCATAGGCAAGTCGGTAGAAAATGCTCTTTAGTTGAAAATGTTGGTTGCAGATATTCTTTGCAAAGAAAATGGAAAGGAAATTCAACTAAATATCCATGAATGCCCTCCAGTTTAGTTTGAGCCAGTGTTGGATTAGTCTCAGATAAACATGGCTGCCGCTGGTACTTCCTCAGCTGTTCGAAATCATGAATGGAATTTGAAGGAAAACAATGGAATACCTTAAAATAGAAATAAAAGTAACTACAGCGTTATTTTTTTAAAGGACAGCGTTATTTTACTAAAGGAAAGTGTATGAAATAGAAATACAACTATACTAAAATTTATATGATTAGAAAAATAAGCAGTTTATATGGATACGCGCGAAATAATTACTTTTTCTATATTTAATTTCACTTGAAACAACAAAAAAACTTAAGTTATAATCCATTCCAAATCATTGCAATAATGTTATGTGTGTATGGGTTAAATAATCATCATTTTACATTGAATTTGCTTGAAAGATAGAGAAAAAAGGTTACAGAAAAGAGGTTACATATATGAGGTTTATCATTCATTTTATAACCTCATTTACATCTACTTTGCCTTTTTTAGCGTTACTAAGCAACGCAGAGATGCAACAACACTCTATTTAATAAGTCTCCCAAACAGATAAAAAAAATGGATGGAAAATTAAATCTTATATTTTACAATATCTCCAAAATTACTCTCAAGTAAAAAATTGAATTAATAGCAGGATTAAAATACTTTTGTTACAAAAATGATATAAAAAAAGTGAAATAATATACTGTGTTGTTGTTACTTATGACATTTGGATAATCCAAACTCGCTCTGCCGAGAGGTCATGCGATTTTAAGTCAGTAGGGTACGTCTTTCTTTTAACCAGAGCACCATAAAAGTAAAAGTACGTTTTTGCTCTTTTTGAATCTTCCGATAGATGGCACCACCAGAGTATTCACTCCCTCAGTTTTGGCATTGATCTGAAGGGAGGAAATTACACCTTTCCAGATCAATGTCAATATATTGTGTAATGGTATAAAGTAAAGACGCATTTGTAGAAGGAATTATAGAAATTGGAAATTATAATTAACACATCCTAACTCTTAAAAATACAAATCTCATGTTTTTTTCATGTTTTTATTTATTATATTGCTTAAAATAAATCTCATGTTTTTACTGAACTAACAATGGAGTTCAGAATTTTGTGAGTTGCTATTGTAAAAATTTTCGATGATTATAAAATATTAATAATGACCCTGTAAAGTCATTAAAAATCTTTGAGTGTCGTAAATTGTTTCATGATTTGTGCTCGTAAATGTCAATAAGATTCAATGCATTGAAATATTTACTTAAATCCACTTCCAAACCATGCAATTCACCATTACACAAAACAGCTTCTTAAACATGGGCTTCTTAATGAATATGACTTATTTTTACACGACATTATAACAATGTCACAAATACCTTCATTTCATGAAGTATTATTCAGGTTTTATGAGCTAGATAGACTCATGTGTGGTAGAAATTATAAAATCAATGATCCTAGCAAATGTAATATGATATTTTTCTGTTCTAATTTATAGTCAGAAGTGTTCATTCAAACACGTATCACAGATATAATCAAGTTTTACGCCAAATCTGCATTTTTCTTCCGAGCTGTACTTTCATATTTATGGATTAAGTCCGTTCAAAATTTTGGTGATTCTCGCCTCAACAGCTAAGTTCAAAAGAATGGAACGTAACACGAATGCCAGATACACTCTTCAATGAGTTTATTAATATTCTAGAAAATAAGGGAGTGCGTTATATGAAAAATACATTAAAAGTTAATGGAAATTTAATTCTTTACGAAAATCATACTTTTTTACTATCATTCGCTATTTAATACATTAGCTGATTATGAAATTAAGGAATATTTATGGACTTTTATGAACATCCTTATAGACAACACAGTTTTCAAACGCTAGACCATGTTATAGTAGTAAGCTTAAACGAGAATCAAAAAATTAATTAATTACAGTATAAAATAAACTAATCATCCTCTAAAATGGCATATAAAAGATATAAATTGCTTTTATTACGTTCTTCAATACCATTTTCAAAGCATTATTTTATACTGTAAGAAATAAATTTCAAAATTATTATATTGTTCTTCGCTTAATTGCGTCAATATTCTAAGCACAATTATGTAAAACTAAATATTTTTCATTATTTGTCATTTTCAATAGGAAGACCACTCGATTTTGTCAGTTGGATAAATTTAATCATCCATTTTAGAAAGAATTTTTTTTCTTAACCGTGTAAAATCTGATTACAGCTTTTCATCCTGCAGTATTAACGCATTTACAAATCCTTAAAAATAAAAACATAAGTCTTTAAAAAAAAAGTTCTCACTTTCAAAGTGCTTAGGAATTTGATTCGATACTTAAATTCATAAAAGTGTTAATATCATATATTTTAATTAACGTTTAATAAAGAATACCTAAATAATATGTATCATTATTAACTTGCATACTTTTCCAAGGAAAAGTCAGTAATTTTATAATACTGAACTTCTAACCTCTTCAAAAATGCGCGTATTTTCCATCACTGTCTTTTGCCAAACTTCTTTAATAAATGTTTCACTGGAAGGATTCCTCAAATCAAAAGACAGAGTAGATTTTTGCATCATACCTAAATGTTCCCTGAAAAAGAGAAACGGAACTATTTACCTTTTATTCTTACTATTTTAAGCGTGTGGGGGTATTTGTTGCTTTTAAATGACAATATGAATAAACAAGACAATTATTATCGACTAGATTTAAACTCTAAAATTTACAAAAAATGAGATAATATAAACAATTTTTTCCTAACCATAATCGATTTGCCTAGAACTTTTTTTTATTAAATAATAAGAACTCTTAGCTTATTTCTCTTTTAAAATAACTTTTATATATTTTATTTGAAGTGAAATCCCTCTCAATACTAATTATAATATGAAAAATGATTTCTTATACGAAAGTTCTTGAGCAATCTTGAATATTTGTGATAATTTAATATTTGATAAGTAAAAACAACAAATAATTTTTAAAAATTCTTTAAAGTTTGCTTAGAAATATGATTTGTTAAATGAGCTCGGAGAAAGATTTTTAAAAGTTCTGAAAGGTTTGCTTTGGAATAAGATTTGATAAATGAGTGCGGGGAATGATATTTAAAAGCTCGTAAACATTTACATTAAAATAAGAGATTAAAATAAGTGAGTACGTGAAATAAGAGATTTTCGAAAGTTTATATTGAAATAAGGTTTGATAGCGAATTTGGAGTTGTCTTTTCAAAATTTCTTCGTGGTCTAAGATTTTATAAACAAATATGAAGTAATGTCTTTCAAAAATTCCGGTACATTTACGGTATTATAAAATTTAAAAACAAGTGAGTAAAATTATTCATTAGTATATAAAATATAGAAAATAATTTATATTTTAAACAATATTATGAAGAGATTCCACATCACTTAATTTACCTAAAAAGCGCAGTTCTTAGACTGTAGCAAAATTTTCCAGCCTCATAGGGTCTTCCATCTTGTTCCTCGAGAAACTGCGTATCTTTCACGAATACAGCGACTTCCGAGTCTCTGCTGCCGAGTAAGCTACGATCATTGATGTTTGCTGAGCCGATGATCGCAATCTGATCGTCCACGATCATCACTTTGCTGTGGACGTAAACTAATTCAGTGACCTGCAAATAAAAAATTAAATCCTGAATGGTAAACCTTAACAATTTGTTAAACATTTCCTGACTAATTCTATAAAATGTATTCATATTAAAATACTTATTAAATGCTTATTACTTATGCAATTACATGTGTATCATATTTAATTAAAAAATTATTCAAATTAATTTTGCTTTTATCGCTTACATTTTAAGAAATTTATTAAACAAATGTGCCATTTAGAAACTACATTTATAATACTCTTTATCCTTTTTTTATTTTAAATTGTTAAAAAAAAAAAAGCCTTTAATTCAGAATGTTTAATATTTTATCAGCAACGCTTAAACCTGTATAGAGTAAATGAACAAAAACATAGCTTTCAAGAATATTGGAAGTAAAACTTTGAAAGTAATACGATTTTTTAAAATTCAATAATTTTTAAACTAATATTTTGAATATGTACATCACCAGATAAGATTGCAAAAATTTTAATTGTTAAAAATTCTTAAATTCATATTAATCTAGCACATACTTTAAATTACTTATGTTTATAAATTTCTGGTTTCCTCTATAATAAACATAAAAAACACTAACTATACTTATCAGGAAAATTATAAGTTTTAAAGAAGCTCATAAAGCTTTTTTTACTATTGCATTTAGTTCTTATAAAAGAAAAATATAAAAAAAAAACTGTCTCTTAACAACTCATAAAAATTATTTATTTTAAAGTTCGAAGGAAAAAAACTTGTTAAAATTCGAAATTGTAGTAATCCAATCAACATCTTTATTAGTTGATTAATTTAAAATATTTGTAGTAGAAACGTGAGATTCATACAAACATCAAATTATTTTCGTACTAAGGTTTTAAAAGCATTCAAAAACAAACATTTGAGAATGTTTAATTATTTGCCTTTTTTTTTTTTTTTTTTTTTTCAAATCATAATTATTTTAAGTATGAAAAATAAGTATTTACTTAAAGGAATACACTTGGGGGATTTCTTGAATATGCAAGTTATTTTTAATATAATTTTTGAATATGCAAGAGGAAACATTTTTCAAACATGAAATTAAATGTGTAGATACATAGAGAATAAACAAGTTCTTCGATTTACACATGTAAGAAGCGTATTGTTTTGAGGTTCTTAGAATAATAAATCAAGGAAAAAGCATAATAATGAACTAAAAGAGTGTAAGTAATTGATAATTAGAGAAGGTACCAGCATCTTGCAACTGTTTAATTCTCAATGTTCATCAACGTTTATGTGTCATAACAATATGCTTTGAAACAAATTTGAGAACAAAGCAAATAGAGTAAAATATTAAAGAAAAGTTTTAAATTTACAAATAATTCTAAAAATTTTTCAAAAGAAAATTTAGGAGTATTTGAAAGATAAGAAAATCGAGTGACGTGTTACACATTGCTTGAACTTTTCAATGGTTCGTCATTCTTCAAACTCTTCAAACAACATAAATACAAAACTCAAGAACTTTGAAGTTTGCGCTTTATCTAGTAAGCTACATAATTGCCTAAATTTAAACACACACTGAATAATATATTATGTTGTTGTGGTGTTACTTATGACACTAGGACAAGCCAAGCTCTCAATGCCTTGACTATGCGACTTTAAGTTAATAGGGAGCGTCTTCCGTTTTAATCAGAGCACCACGAAGGTGAACGTACGTCTTTGCTCTTTTTTAAATATTCCGATAGATGGCACTACCAGAGGATCCACTCCCTCCATTTTGTCGTTGATCTGAAGGGGGAGGAAATTTTCTTCAGACCATTGCAACATGGTAATTGCTCAATGACCGACCACAGGATTTCATATCACACAGATTTAACGAGCATGTACTCGGTGGGTCTTTGGCGGCATTGGAATCAAATCCCACCCTTCCGGAGGATACCCTAACCACTAGTCTACCATAGTCCTAATATATTATAATATAATAATGAATCACACACAAGCGTTGTTAATAATATTCTAATCTTACCAGTTTGGTTCCCAAGTATCCATAGGTTCGCAAGCCGCAAAAGGAAATATAGTAGGATGGATCTTTCACTGCAAGAAGAGATATTGAATGATATGAAAAGTAATGAAACGTGTTGATTGAGTGGAAAATTACATTTGCAAAATCTTAATGTACTTACTACGCTCAGAGAGTCTACAGTAGAGGGAAGATGAACCCCTACAGATGGACTTATAGTTCCAGTGGGTGATGGCCTGGATGCTTGTCCCGGATCCGGTTCCTAGAGACCCCTCAAATGCTGGCAACAAAGGAAGAACTATAAATACGTGAAATTCCTCTCCCTTTCTGAATAAGAAAGTGAATCATTAAGCATGTTTTCTTAAACAAGCATATTTCTCATTTCTTATACAGATATTTCATTTGCAAACCTGTGGGCTCTGAGTATCCTACTATATAAAGCGTCAGCGATACCATTGAATACGTATTCATCCCCTCCAGGTTGAGTTATAAAGAACTGATTCTAAAAGTAAGAAAAATTAAAAACAAAATAACTAAATAACTATAGAGTAACTTTCAGTACCTCATACGCACACATCCCATAAATATACCATAAAATACCAAAAAAAAATATTAAATTAATATTACTTAAAAACAATTAACTAAAGAACGAGGAAATCCTGAGGACATTGTGAAACTTACTAAAAACATTCTGATAGAATTTCCTTTTGAATTGTTGTCGTGTGCCAGCCTAGCTAATATTATAGTACGCAGCTCCACTTTTCCAACTGAACCATATTTTGGTGTGAAGTCCGAATTCCTCAGTACATACATGCCATAGGTACCCGTTTACAAGGGTAGGCAACTATTCTCAACCCATTCATATCAGGAAAGGACAAAGGCAAGATGGATAGAGAAAGTACATCCAGGCCCGAACCGTGATTCAAACCCAGGAACACCCTTATCCGCGGCCAGGTACTCAGACCATAAGACTATCTGGGCGGCTCCCTTATGAATAAAATTTATTAAAATAATTATACTTGACGTAGCAGTTTAAAAAATAAGATACAAAGTATCATTTTCCTCTAGGTTTATCAAATATTTCTATAAAAATAAATTAATTATAATATAATTGATAAGAGACAATCTTAGAGTACTTTAGAATGCGACATAGAACTCAAATTTTAAGCATCATATTATGCCCCATCAAAACTTGCCATGAGCCAAAGAAAAGTGGAATTTAATTATAAAATATAATCATTCAAGGAAAGTTTTTAACAAATATATGTTATACATAATAAAATTATTTCATAAGTTTCTTCCGAATACCTGCAAGTCAGGAATGATGATAATCAGTTTTGTTGAATTTCATAAAAGAGAAAATGTATTCAAATATATATATACTCTAATTTACTGAAGATTACATTGTAACTTCAATGAAGTTTTGTCCATTCCTGGTTTTCTTTTAAATTATAAATCTCTGAGAAGTGCATTCTCAATCATCACTTTCCAGAATGGTTGATTATAGTAATTTAACCATTTCCACTTGCATGCTATTTACAAAATCTTGATTGATTTTGATTAATCTTGACGACCACGGAAAACTTACTTTCACTTACTTTTAATAAAGCTTAATCTTTCCTTTAAGAATCCATTTTAGGTGAATTCTGGCTTGAGCAATTTATTTGTTATTAATGTTTTTCTATTCTTAATATGATATGCTTTATCTGTAAAATAAACTGAAGACATTGAAATAAAATAGCTTATTTACTCTGTAAAGATTGATTTTTTTTTTTTAATTTTTGCAATTTACTTTTCTTTTTATTTGTTTAAAATACTGAAATTCGCAGTTCCAAATATTTCAAACATAATTCGATAATTTTAATGGTGCAAATAAAGTTATTTAAATATGATTTTTATCATAATTCCAGAAGCTGTTCTTCAAGAACAGGAAATTTCTTAGTACATTCCTCTGATATTTTATTATTTCCTTCTTCAAAGCAATAAAATAGTTAATTAACGAGATACATATAATCCCGAGTTCGTAAAATTCAAGCCTAACATGCTTGTTCATAGCCTTCTCAACAGAGGCGTTTTTCTCTCTCATCCCGATCTGTCGCAGAACACCACCCAGAAACCTTTTCAATCCTATCGTAATTATGATAAATTCCTCAAGAGAAAATGAAATTAATTTGTGCTTTTAAAATCTAATATTTTTGTAAATAATAACAGAATGAAAGCAAATTTAGAAACTTCCAATTTAAAGTGGTGTAAATGATTGCAAGAAATATCAGTTATTTGCCTTTGTATGGATACTCTAAGCTGTCTCTTTTTCTACTGAATACAATTCCAATACAGCAATTACTTTCTTACTAGACTCCCCTGTAATTAAGGCTTTTCTAACATTAGCAAGTTCTCTTGAATATGAGTAACATATTTTAAAAACCATCTCAACTGAGATTTTTGTTTCGCAAAAAAAGCGTGTTTAATGGGAAGAACTTCTGCTTACTTTACTTTCCTTTTGATAAAATCTGCTAAGACAGTATTCTTTGATTCGCAATCCTTTGGAGGATTGTATTACTTGAGTACACCAGAATCATGAAGACAAATGAAGTATAAAAAAAATCTTTGCAGAATTTTAAGAATATTTACCTATTCATGAATAAAATCTTGCTATTCTGTTAAGTTTTAACTTCTTTCATAGCATAATATGATTTGTTATAAATTTTAGCTTTCATTCATAACAGAATTTAATCTTGCAAAGTTCATAGTGGATAAAA
Organism: Latrodectus elegans; assembly: GCA_030067965.1. Lineage (NCBI taxonomy): Eukaryota > Metazoa > Arthropoda > Arachnida > Araneae > Theridiidae > Latrodectus > Latrodectus elegans. The sequence continues at coordinate 64,179,048 of CM057811.1, read as the reverse complement.
AAAAAAGTTAGTTTTCAAGTAAAATTAAATATATTATACAGTATTCCTCATAGATGAAATTGGCCAGATCTCTGAAATTATAAAAGTTACTTTAGCACCGATTAGATTAGCTTATTTTATATAGATTAATCTCAATTAAATTTACTTTGGGAGGAGAATACTCTAAGAAAATTTAGAAATAAATATTATAGAAATTTTAACAAGCTATTGCCGATTTCATAAGGCATGATTAAATTCCTGATGTCACTTTTTAACCAATAATGGAAATTATCTTAACAATACAATCCTTTATGGGAACATTAATCCTATTTACATAACAAACACACGTGTGTGTATGTTATAATAAATAGGATTTTAGCTTTTTCTCTACTGAACACAAATATATATATAGATATCTTATATTTCTTAAATACATTTTTGATAATATATTTTAATAATATATTCTTTTGATTACATATGCCGTTTATCATTGTTATAAATGTGACATTATTACACTGAAAATGTAGCATAAAGAAGGAGTTGCCAGAACTCGGCAAACAGAGAGAGAACAATAAATTATCTGTTTTAGGACCACCGTGGACATTTGATACACGAAGCAACACTTCTAGACATAGAGTAAATAAGAGTGCGGATGACATCTTGAGGAATAGATCTCCATTCCTTGTCAATCATTTACCAAAGTGCGTCTTCTGAAGGAGGCAGGGTCTGCAGATGATATCCAACCATATCCCATATGTGTTCGATTGGTGAAAAATCTGAAGAGCGTGGTAGCCAGGGAAGCAGGTGTACACCTTTCAGGGCATGTTGATTGATGCCATCAATGTTCAGTCGGGCTTTATCCTGCTGATAAAGGGCATTGGGCATCCTTTGAAGACAGGGGTGAGTTACTGGCCGCGGCACATTATCCACGTAACGTTGGGCTGTCATAGTGCCGTGAATATGATCTAGAAGTGACCTGGATTCGTATGCAATGGCATCGCAAACCTTGATGCCACGTTGTTGCATGGTATGGCTTTCCACAATTGCTGCAGAATTGGACCTACTTCCACATCGACACCACACTCGTACGCAGTGACTATCACTGAGAAGCTGATCCTGTATCACTCCATTGTCCATATATCTCAAATCCGGCACCATTCCACATGTTGGCGTCTATGCTGTAGGATCAATAGCAGTCTTCTTAAAGGACGCCATGAGTGCAAGCCATTAGCAATCAATGGACGGCAAATGGTTCTGCTCTATATGGAAGTATCCAATGTGTCTTGTCCTGTCGAATGGGTCGATCCACGCTTGCTGAAGTTACTCTACATGCACCGGTACCCCGCAAATGTTACATCGTTCCAACCATCTTCGCCACAGCCGATGCATTGTGGATGCATCCAGGTATCTGTCAGCCGTGATTTGCAGTAAAGACCAACCTGCCCTTCTCAATCCGATTTCTCTGCTCCTCGTAAAATCGTCTGTCTGCTTGAACTGACTCCGTCAACGATGGCCTGGCATTCTCTGCAGTTACAGGCGACCTTCGCGAAAAGAACAGATTTCAATATTTATTCAACATTTTCCAAGAAGCAATAGCGGCGCGAATATTTCCCACTCTGCCGGTTCTTCACCTTTTATCTTATCCTACTTGTGCTGGATAGCCGCTCATTTCACATCATTTGCATAACTCGTTAAGGTGAAATTTGCATAATTTTGTGGCCATTCCTTCTTGTTGTTGCATTTTCTATGTTGGGACTTCATCCTATTTTATGCATATTTATATTACGTATAATCTCAATCATCACAATGCAGTTTACATAGTTTTTGTATAATTAGCCAAACATCAAATACAGCATATGCATAACGAATACTTGACATATAATAAATAGTTTATCCTAAATTACCAAAAATACGAATAAGAATTTAAATACCTATTTATCCCTAAAATACGAATAAGTAAGATAAAGGCACAAAAAAAACCTGTTCAGACATTGGCAATTTTTTACAATATTTTACAAAAATACGCTTTGAAAATGTATAACAAAGATTTAAAAGAAGGGACAACAAACATAGAAACTTGTATGCATTAATAACATATATACAGATTTTGAATGACAAACATAATACCTCTATGTATATGAAATGCTTGGATTCACGAATAGTCGCAATGTAGGCCTCATGAATGGAATTTTCGGTCTTTTTTATTTGAGCTGACCACAAACTCAAGCTTCGCAACACCTATACCATGGATAACAAAGATTTTTACCTACTCTTGATAAAATGTTAAAAGAATGAAAAAATTTCAAAACTCAACGCAAGTGATATTATATAAATACTTTATTATAGGAAACTTCATCAAAACAGAAGAATGTGGACCTTTTTATACATGGATCTAATGTTTTTTCATTTGTATTTTCATTGGGAATAGTTTACATAGCAGATTATTCATAAATATAATATCATCTAGCAGTTACAATGAAACTTAATCGATTAAATTGAAATAAATCAGAGGCGGGTAATATATGCAATCATGCGTATACGAGGGTCACTCTGAAATTTTTGAGATACAACTAAGTTTTCAAAGTTATACTTATAAAATTTTAAGTGTGTTCAAATTAGTCTCCTCCAGCATCAATGAAACGAATTTTACACAGATTAAATGCCTCAAGCCATTCATTTCTTGCAATACATGAAAAAAAATGCATTTATAGCCACATCAATCTCTTCTTCTGAATGAAAACGATGTCCACGTAAGTTCTTTTTCAGATTAAAGAATAACCAAAAGTCGCACATAGCTACATCAGCTGAATACGGAGGATGTTCGATCACTTTAATTTGTTTTTCTTTAAGAAACTCAACTGTTAATCCGGCTGTATGTGCAGATGCATTGTCATTGTGAAGCATTAGTCCCCTAACATTCAGTTCATGCAGAATTTCTGGAAGACATTTAGTGGTATACCAGTTTGCTGTTACTGTCTTCTGTCCTTCCAACTTGATGGCTTTGACCAATCCACTTTTTACTTCTGAAGAAAAGGGCATACATCACTTTTTCAGTGCGCGTTGCTTTTTCACCATGGTCGGCGTGGGATCATCTTCATAGACCCATACCTTGCTTTCTTGAGATGCTGGAACGTCAAAAAAACGGTATGTACATTTCCTCACCTGTTACAATTTTAGAAATTATGCGGTGGCCACCATCATTTAGCAATTTAAGAGTTTCTTTATTGATTCTGACACGCTCCTCTTTTTGGTTCTCAGTTAGATTATGGGAAACCCTACGGCAGACTATTTTTTTCATATGTAATTTTTCATGAATGATTTTGTGTATGTTTGCGGATCCAATGTTAAGTTCCTTCTGTGTCATTTGATAGGTACAGCAATTATCATCCATTAACATTTTTCATATGGCAGACACATTATCATCCGGGATTACTGCCGACGGCGGCCTTCCTAAGTGTTCTTCATTTTGAAGAAAATTGCGAATTCTTCTAAATTCTCTAAACCATCTGAATACAGTAGCACGAGTTGGAGATTCATCACCAAATGCTAATTGCAACAGTTGAGCGCATTCTTCTTGATTTAATCCTGTTTTAAAATCATTCTCGCGTCAACTCCATTTTCTCTTCTGTTTAAAATTTATTCTAAGCTAAACAAGTTCAAGTAAGTCAGTAAAAAATCGTCTTTTGTAATAAAATACTTTGTATTTTAAAATTAAACCGTTATTTTTATTTTGTAAATTCTTGTCTGCGCATATCTCAAAAATTTCACAGTAACCCTCGGACATAATCATTTGATCCTAGCAACAAACATGAGGTTCTCATATATAGTGTTAAACTTTATTTTGTAGTTTATGTAATAAATATTAGCATAATTCGCTAGTATTTATTATTAACGTATATTTCTATGAATAAATGTAAATATAGTTCGATAGCATCAATTTCAATTAAACTATTTAACGATTTCAATTACAATGATAGAATATTTTTCAAATATTTAACATAGTTTTTACTGTCTCCGTTTATCCGCGATATATATATCCTTCGATGACATTACATTAAACCAACAATTTTTTTTTCAAAATAATTATAATGTTCTCTTATGCAAACTTCTAATAAAATGTCAAAAATAAGAGATTCAAAACAGGTATTTTTACGAAATTTATGTAACTTATTTTTACAATTAATTATAACAGTTATAATGCATATAATTTTTATATAAAATAAACATATATATATATATATATATATATATATATATATATATATCTTCAAATACTGAATAATTTATATACATATAAATTATTCAGCATTTGAAGAAATACTGAAAATATATAATCTATTGTAAATTTTGAGCACTGATTTTCCAATTATTCGCATAATTCCTTAACCTGAATTACTCATAAAAAAAAAATAATTTATAAGAATATGATTTCTTACTTGGTTAATAGCGATATTTAACAGGGAAATATACTTTTGAGAATAAAACATTAATAAAATCATTTTGGTTTATTGAAAATTTGTAATTATATTAGGAAAAAAAAAGAAATTCAAACGTTTTTGCTTTCACTTCAAAATAGTAAAACTCTCTTATCAAGAAATAAGATTTATATATTATAATTACAAACATTAATATCGAACCGTTTATAAGTTTCTTAATTTACTGCGAATAATGCAATACAGTTAATAAATAAAATAACATAATGTATTATTTAGTTAACCAAAAATACAAGAGTAATAATTATTATACTATTATATTCTGCTAAGAAAAAATGTAAAATTGTGTTTTGGATTTTTATCACAAAAACTCGATGAGACTTTAAATTCAAATTTTTAGCTCCCGATAAAATATTAAATCTTTCAAACTTTTGTTATCCTTATGAAAAAATTATAACCAACTATTGTTTTTTTTTTCTATTTGATATTTAAACTTTAATTTTTTTATACAATTTTAAAAACAACTCATGATAATTATTATTTAAATTGCAAAAATAGATATTTTCCCTTGGTGATAATAAAGAAATCTCGACCAAATTTTATAAATCCTTATTTCTGAAAAAAAGATTTGCGATTATAAAAATTTTAAGTATAAATTAATTTTTAAATATTTTTGCTTAACAAAAATCTTATATAAGTCATAATAATAAAATATCATTACATTAAGTTAATCAATTTCAGATAACTATTCATTATCAACTGTTAAATTTCAAATATTTTTTCCGTGAAAATATTTTACATTTTGATAACCAAATCCCATAAAACCTATTTCTGGCTCAGTGTAGAATCGGGTACTAAATGATTTAGGTAAAATTTTTTTGACAAAATTTAATTTATCTTCGTTTAGCTTTTGTGTAATAGCTATCTTTTTAATCACATCTTGGCGAATTTCTTGACGTCTAAAAATTGCCAAAAAGTCAAAGGTACTCGAGTGTAAATTTTTAGTTGTATTTCAGTTTATTTCCTTAAATATTTATTGTAAGAGACTAAAAGAATTGTTTAAAAACATTGGCTTACTTGACATTCAGCCCGGAAAATAGTTCCAATAGTATTGTGTAAAACAGGAGGGACATTGTCGCCGAAATTAACATAAGATTTAGGCAATAGGTATGTATACGATGTATTTGTTGGACAAATGGATCGCTGGAAAAATAAAATATCTCTTATTTAACTCTATTTAACATAGACAAGTATTGATGTAACTTTAATATCTTATAAAAGAGATAAAGGATTTGTAGATTATTATTTTTCCAAATGTTTCATGTTTTTTCTCTCTTTTTTGTAAAAAAATTCAAATGAATGTTTAATGTACTACATACAATGGGCTTATCGACCAATAAGGAGTATATTAATGAAATGTGTTTAGTTTAAAAGAAAATATACTCATTATAAGAGTTCTTCTCACCAAAGCGTCATAATTTGTTTTCTATAGTAATTATCTATAATATTTAAAATACTTAACAGCAAATCCTCATTACTATGAAATCTCAACTTTGCTTTGAAAATATTATCGCAATGCCTCATGATCCCAATAAATGTGTTATATTTAACAACGCTCATACATTAAAATAAGGTTTTTATGTTATTCAAACAAATATTTATCTGTAGTAAAATTATAGGTTTTAATCTCACTTCTGCAAAACTAACTAAAACTTGTTTCAGTATTGGGATAGTGAAAACATATACAGTTTTATGAGCACTTACTGCAAATTTAAATGCAAAAAAAAAAAAAAAAAAAAAAGTTGAGTAATACCTTTGCTTGATTCCATCGCAAAATGAAGTGCCTGGCAACGTCTCTTGCTGTTCGACCTTGAACAAAAAGTCCCACATCATGCCATGGCATACGAGGGGTGACGGAACGATCTATTATATCTGTTAACAAAAAAATTCATTTCGCATGTCTTTGAGATAAGAATTTTATATTACAATTCTTTATATAGGTAAGGAAATGATAAAAATTACTGGTTGAAAAGTAATGGTTACATTTAATAATGTGAGAGAAATTTCAATTTTAATATTTAGGTATACCAATTAACCAGTATCATTTCCAGATACTGGTTACAAAGACAGCAATTAACAAATCAATAATAACACACCTTTCTAGCATTTATAACTTGAGCAATAAAATTCTTCTCTCTTAGATAGCTACCAACACATTATTTAGAAAAATCCAAGAGAGAAAAATTAATTTAAATTTTCCTTGATTGCTGAGTTCAATAAATGAAAATTCACTTGCACAGAATTATAATTAAACTTCTGTTCGTAAGTGAGATCAAAAATTATTTAACTGAACAATGTTGACAATCGTTAAATTAAATCACATAAAACCCTACGAAGAATTCTACATCCCTTAAAAATATAAAACAGTTTCATTATATATATATAAAGTTATATTCCTCCAAAAATTATTTCTTATCTTACTGTGTTAGAATATTCATCAATAGTATATATTATTTTAAAAATAGTGATGTTATTATGTGCCAAACAAGATTATTCAGAATTATATATTTTTATTGTATCTATTCATTTGAACTACTGTACTGGAAATTTCTTAACACAAACTATGAACAAAACTCAATAAAAGTCTTCATATAATTTAAATTAAAAAGTTATAATTCAGGCACAAAAAAGTAACTAAAACATAAATACAGTAGCTGATGTAAATCAATGCAATAAATTATGTTTTAAAATTTCTCTTATAAAAATTTAGCAGGAACTTTAGCAGTATTTTTAATAATTTTTATAATTTTAAAATATATTAAAATTTAATAATTTTTAATCCAATGATTGATCACGATAACATGTAAAGTGAGTTGATATGAGACAAACTATTTTGTGTTGCTTGAATTGAACAAATGTACTTTTGACTATGTGTTTCGAAAATTATAGTTAAATTTGATAATCAATTAATATATCATATTAGAAACTTTTCGAGACATTTTATGAGAAATTTTACATCTATATTGATATTACTTTTGGATACAAAATATACATTAAAAGTGTGGAAATATATTTAAATATAGCTTATAGCAGGATAATAATTCCTTTCATATGAAAAACTTTACTCAATGGAAGTTCATTATTATGAACTATAACATATGCATTTCAAACGTCTTGAAAAAATTTCATTCACAATGTACCTTAATGACTAACGTCACCAAATTAAAGCAGTTTACATTTATTTATTTTGTAAATTAATAATTTAACAAGTTGGAAACACTTTCAGTATCATACAGAACAACAAAATTCGTAGCAGATGCAAAAAATTATGCATTTCATCAATTATGCCTAGCACCTGAGTATGGTTGGTCCAGATCTTCGAAATCCTTGCTGATGAAGTTTGCATAGTCCTTCCCATGCCACAGGCGATGTTTCTTCTCCAACCCCAACGATATAAGAGCGATTTCTTTCATCATCCTCTGCCGATCTGCCTTCTGTGGTAGTTCTTCACTGAAAAGCAATTTATGTCACTTCTGCAGTGATTAAAATTATAAATTTATAAGAAAATGTACAAATGATAATTTATAATAAATTAGTTAAACATAAACAGATATTGAAAAAAGTGAAAAAAAACATAACTGAAAGAAAAGAATCGATGATTATGTTTTGCAGAATAAAATTATTTTCTCAAAGTTGTGCAGGTGGTGAATAAAATCTTAGATCAATCAATAAAAAACATTAAGATACAACATTAAAACGCGTTTGCTTTATATTCTCCTTATAAGGAATATATCAAATGTCTTTAGAACTTAAGATATGTTAAGTTACTTTTATATCATATTTTTCAATTAAAAAAAAATTAAAAGATTTTTCTCAAAATTCTGGATTTTGCTTTGAAGAAACCTCTCATGTTGAAATCCTGAAATTGAATAAATATGGCCATGTGTTCAACCAAAATTTTCTCTTGTTGAGGAAACTGAATTCAGAGTGTATATAAATATTTTAATCGTAATACATGATACATATACATTACATGTGTTAAAGAACTTAGAATTCATAGTATAAATTATTTAAAATTGAAATTTTTAATCTATTAAATGACAAAGAGTAGCCATAAGTAAAGTTTCACGAATTTATAAATTATAAATTAAAATAATAAATGGAAAAATAATTTTATCAATAGACTTCAAAAATCGAAAAAATTAAAAGTATTATATATTTTATTTTAAGTAAAAACTAGATAAATCTCAAATAAATCCTAAAAAATTCTGAATAAAAGAAAATTATTACTCTTGTCAAAATAAGAGTTTTTAACTATTAGTAGCAGTAATTGAGTGAACATAATTTTTAAAGTAATCTTATTTTATACACCAATAAGGAAAAAAATTTTACATACAGCAAAACTTCTTTCTCTTGAATAATAGAATTCTCTTTGGCTTCCATTGACAATCTCTTTTTAATTTGTTCAAAACGCTGTGCTAGGAAGGAAAAAATACAAAAACATCCTAAATAATATTAACTTTAAACAATACTTAACTCTTTAAACTCCCTTTTACTTTACGTGCTTAAAATTTCGCTTATTTAAACTACACTCAGTTACCAAAATATTATAAAAATATTTTAAAGTTAAAGATGTCAAAGGAAAATAATAGTACATTTTTAACAAAATTTGTTTAAAGTGAAAATTGTCAGGTTTAAAAAAAATCACACTTAGTTTTTTTAAATATTAGTGAATGACATTCTGAATTGCAAATTAGTCAATACTTTTAAGAAAAAATTCCATTTTGCTGTCTTCTTCATAAGCACAACAGTCCTTTGAAGACCCAGGCTGACTCGTAGATCCTTCTCCCTCTGACTCTATCAGATGCGAACCGAGGCGACGGCCCGCCCTCGGTTGACTCTCAGTATCTTGAGGTCTTTTTTAAAATCATCTAGCCATCTTGTGAGAGGTCGTCCCCTTCTTCTTCTTCCATCTATCTAGTAGAAGGTCACCTTTTTTGATAGCCTCAGCATCAAGCTTTTTGTAGAGAAACCCAATCATCTGATGCATGATACTTTGACTTTTCTTAAAATGTCAATTCTGTCACATTTATTGCATTTTTTTGTAGATCTCATCGTTGTATAGGATTCTCCATACGTTACCCTCTTTAACAGGTGCAAAATCTTTTCTTACGATTTTTCTTTAACAAAATAACAGTTTTTCCTCCGCTGTTTTGTTGAGGGTCCAACATTCATATTCATGCGTAACAATGGGTCGGATAAAAACTTTATAAATGCCTAACTTTGCCTTTACACTGATAAATTTTGAAATGAATTATTTTCGGAGGCCATGGAAGCTTCTCTTTACCTTAAAAATTCTATTATTTATTTCAATTTTCAGATTATTGTGACTTTTAATCAAAGTTCCTAAGTATTTAAACTGGCTTACTGTTTCAAAAAAGTGCATCAGGCCATTTTGCTATACTTTACAGAAAAACTTTTTTAACATAGGACAAATGTAATATTTGAATTCACAAAGTTTCATATTTTTCTTTAACATAATAATAGGTGCACATTTTTCTATTTATAAACTAGAAATTGCATAATATATTTTTAACCATGAAATTAAGGAGCATATTTTTAAATCATGCTGTACTTAAATGTTACTTCTAATGTCTCAATGACTTAATTTACATAGAATCGTTTTAATGCAAGATAATCAATAAAATATTTTTAATTTTTGCTTTGGCCCAGTGAATGAAGTAAGAATAAATATGCATACTAGTATATAATGTGGTTTAACAACTTGTCGGTCGAATTAGTTAGTTGGCTTCGTTTTATAGCACAAGGTCCAGAACTGGACATGCTGCGCCAAAAGATTTTTTTAGTCCCCAAGAGGAGCTGATAGCAACAGAGTGGCGAAAGCTACTCAAGGGGAACCCTCAGCCTCTTAGGAAGCTACCACAACAAGGGAGAGGAGGAAGGAAAAGCAGAAGAGTAGAAAAGAAAAAATTGAGGAGGACAGATAACTGGGGTACCTCGGGATTATGACACCCATGATTACCAAAAGAAGGTTAACTCCCTGAGGAGCTGTTAGTCGAGCGTAGGACCAGCAATTTTCTTAAAAGACTGATTCTTCAATCGTGTGGCAGCGAAGACAAATATTCTAAGAACTCATTTGGTGTTTGCTTTTCGACGTCAAGGTAGGCTTATCAGCAGGCTGCATCGAGTTTCCGAAAGTCAACCGTTTGGAGACAGAACTGTGAATAAACTTGCTGAATATCATTCGTTTCAAAAACTCAGACTAATGAAGCAGACTTTCACGAAGCATTCGCAGACTTCTTTGCGTCTAAAATTCCCCAGTTTTACCTCAAGGGAAATGTTAAGTTGCCAGAGGGTGTCTGGGAGATTTCGAAGACTAACAATAGGTTACATTTCCAATGGATCTTTGTTTTTACGATTTAAAATGATAAGAACTCTGTTAGTCACCTTATGTATACAATAAAACTTACTGATTTAAAGTTCATGCTGAATAACTATATTCTCATTCTTTAATTTAACAATAATTTATAGCTTGAAAAATAGAAAATATCATGTTTTATGAATACCTTACAGAACAGTTTGATTCCCATTTATACTACAAAACAAAAACTTGACAATTAAGAATCCGTAATTTAAAATGGATGTAAATTTTTACTCTAAATAAAAATAATTAAAATATAACTCCCAAATCTTGTAAAAAAAAAAAAAAAAGAAACTGTATGCATAAAATAGATTTTAATTGGTTTTTCTATTTTCATCTAAATTTAATAATGATTGGAGCAAAAAATCTTAATTTAATATTAAATATATTTGTTAAGGTAATTATGAATTTTCCATTATATTACTTTGTTCTCGTTATCATTGACATCAAAAAATTTACTTTGTATTCTACCAAACCATGAATTAATATAGGCAAAAAACATTTATGCTATTTATTTTAAAACCTAATCAAAACAAAATATATATAAATCTTGATTTTCAACCAATTAATTAATTATCAATTAACATAAAGAAACCTTTTGTAGAATAGAAATTATAATTACATAAATGATATGAAAAATCAGTATCGATTTATGAGTGAAACAACCAACTAAATAAATCATTAAATTTTTTCAAAGAAATTTTTACATTTTTTCAAGTTAGCAAATTAAGTATTAACCCAAATGGTCAATGTAGTCAATAAGTACATAACTAAACTTTTTAATGCAAAATATTTTACCATAATTTTTTTTTCGCTTTAGAAATTTTACGAAAAAATATTTTACTCGATCAAACTAATTTCAGTTTTTTTTTATTTTATAAATATTCATTTTTCTTGAGCATACAAATTGTAAAAAATGGCGAAGTTTACTTACCTGAGTTGCTTGAAATTTACGCACAGCTGTTTTGAAAGGACTTGCTTTAGCAGTTTGCTTAATAGGAACCATCTGAATCTAAAAAGCAAAATAAAAAAAATAAGTAAATGATAAGTGTTAAAATTTCTATTACATAATTTTTATCGTAAAATAAATTTTAGTATTATTTTTCTGAAATAGAATCATAAATTGGCAACAAGATAAATCGAACTGATTATCCAATCATCGAATAAAGCATTATAATAAGTAACAGCTTATCGAGTTATGCACCAACTATCAAATTTTACAATTTCTGTCATACCTTTTGTAAAAAGTGACGAGTAAGAAAGTTAAAAAGTTGAATCGCGAGAGGGTATGAGTCATTTAATTAAGCATCAAATTTCCCGCTTCAATATTTTTAGTTATTTTTTCCGTTTTTTTGCAGCTTCAAACAGTTTTCATTCAAAATTTGATTTTGGGGATTATTCATAGTATATACATAGCTTATACATAGCTAAGTATATACTATGAATACTCCCAAAAATAAAATTTTATCTAGAGTATTCATAGTTTATACATAGCAGCCTAATTAAGATAGCTACATAAAACATTTAATCTAATACTGATGAATAATCAATTTTACCATTTCATTATTTCTACATAAACAAAGATAAATTATCGATTTTTAACATTTTTAAGATTTTAAGACTTATAAATCTAGTGAAAATTGATCGATTAATGCCAAAAAATTAAATTGTTATTTTAAAAAACAATTAGATTAAGTAGTAGTTGCTTTACTTTTTATCATTTTTTAATTAAGTGATTTTTTTTATACCCAACTTCAACCAGATGTTATTCAAAAATAGATATGGAGCCTCTTCTTATAATGTATACCACAATACAATTATTATCTAAATTTTATGAAAAAAATCTAGTAATTTCAAATATTTACTCTAATTTAATAAGTATAATTTTATTCACCTTTTCATCCATTTTCGATAAACTAGGGTGAGAGTCAGATCTCTTGATCTGCAGTACTGAATGGGAAGGAGTAGCAGAAGCCCTAGACATGTGACGTAAAACCTTGATTTTCTCTTCTATGCTACCAATATCACACAGCCTAAATTTTAAAAAGTTCATATGTAGTTAAATATACACCTTTATATATATATATATATATATATATATATATATATATATATATATATATATATATATATATATATATATATATATATATATATATATATATATATATATATATATTAATCTAATGTATAGCTAAAATGCGGCTTATTCATTTTTAGTAGGAAAGAAAATGGGAAGAAATTATTTCAGCGACTGTAAAAATGAAAATTTTTCACAAAACCATTTTTAGAATTAGTTTTCATTGAGTACAAAGCTTAAAGTAAGCCTATATTTTTTGCTATATAAACTTCTAAATAGCAATAATAATAAAATCTTAAATTTAATAATTTTTTAATATTTGCTATAAACGCTATAAATGTTGCGACATTATAGCAAAGGAATAACCAAAAAGAGATTTAAAAATGTTCAATACCGTAAGCTGAAATATGGGATGAAATAGTTTTTCAAAATACCCGGCTGCTACTAATATTCAATACTTTTCAGCGTATCAGGAGTGGAAGTGATGGCAACTTATATAGTGGCACCCAGTGAGTGTGTCATCCTTGCCCAGGAAGTGAAAAGACAAAGAAACACAGAGAGAAAGGAACATCCATGCCCGAACCAGTATTCGAACTCAAGACCATCTGCTTCGAAGTCAGGGACGTTAACCTCTCTGTAATCAGCCGGCAACAAATGAAATATAAGTTAGTAGAAAATTTTAAACCGAATTTAAGCATGTATTACAAAATAACTAATCACTTCCTAATTAACGCAAAACATAAAATTGTTGTGATGTCTCTGGTCATTTTTAAGTTTATTTTGCACCTCGTAATTGATGCAGAAAGTCTAATTCAAAAATGACGATGTCATGTCCATGGAGTACGTGCAAAAACTCTAAATGTCCCCGAAGCTGTCGGTGATCTGTAAAAAGAAGCTTCACAGGATCCTCTTTGCTGATGTTAAAAACCTTGGCCAACATTGCTGGACAACTGAAGATGTGCTGTGCACAATTCATGGGGAGAAAAAGTTGCCAAAGCTGCAAAGAGGTTGGACTTTTGCCTGTTGGTCCGCAGAGAGTATTTCATTTCCTCTCTACCCCTCCCCCAATGGAAACAAATGGAGATTATCTACTATTCGTCGCCAGGGGACGGATTCTCTAGAGGTTACAAACTCCCTCGAGAGCTTCCAATAACTTAAAATTAAAAATATATATGAACTATATTAAAATTTGAAATATAGATCTCTCTTTCTCAAATGCCTCAATTAACCCCAGGGCCCCGATTTTCAATCATTAGTGAGTGGTGAAATCTAAATATACTCAACAGACAATTTTGACTTTACACTATCATTAAAAGAACTTTTTTTGAGTTAAACACTAATTCAAATGAAAAATAATTGAGTATTTATATTTTTTCCTTTAAGAACATTTTTTCGACAACAAAATAAAATTCAAGCACTTATCATCCATTCCTCAGCGTATAAGGTAAATTGACATGAGAAACAATATCATCATCATTAGCTTCATATTCAGAATTTATCGAATAGGATATGTATTTTTCATGCACTAAATACAGTTAGAAAAGTGAAAGAAGGAAGGATATCTTATCTCAATTTCTATTTTATTAATATATATATATATATATATATATATATATATATATATAAGTATATTATCTTTTTTAAATTTTTAGAATAAAAATTTTGAATTAATGAATGTTCTATATAATTTTAAAACAAAGATTTTTCCTACTGGAATTTAAGACATTATAATTATATGATTCATTAAAATTACATAAAAACCATTTCCTATAAATGACTAATTTTTACTGAAAATATTAATCTTATTTTTTATCAAAATTTTTATCTCATAGTCTAAAACTATTTAATAAAAATTTTGATATAAAATAATAGTTTCATAATCATTTTTTTAATTTTATGTATAAGTATTTCATATTGTATTTTTTTTGTAAATAACATATGCATAATATATATATATATATATATATATATATCATACATATGTATATACATATACATACGTGTGTGTGTGTGATCTACTTATTTTTATAAGTTGTTAACAAAAGTTTTAATTTTATTACTGCATCAATCACATTTACTTAACTGTATAAGAAATTTTCACTTAAATATGCGTAATTATATTTATAATAACAATATAATCTGAGACACAATACAGTAAAACTGATCAACCAATGGCCATAATATTATTTATTTTTTTTATTATTCTAATAACTTAATAGTTAATGGGTAAACAAAAAACTATAGAATTAGGATTTATAAACCTAAAATGATTACATTTTTCTTAAAATAATTTCTTTGGTTTATTTATAGAAATTGGTATTACAATCAATTGCATTGAATTAAAGAAAACAATACATTTTAACCACTGAACTATTTGACTAAGAAACTGCAATTAAAAAATTATTTCACCCCTTATTTTTAAGAACAACTATTCTATAGTTTAAGAAAAAGTTCTACTTGTCAGTCATAGAATAAAAGTTACTTCATTAGTTATACCTTTGAAATAAGCATTTTCATTATTTTAGTAATAATTCAGAGAGACTCATTTAATATGTAAAGTAAACATTTCTACGTTACCCTAATTGCCAGGTGAAAAAAGCTTAATGAGCCTTTTTGAGGAAACTCTAACAACAATTCCTAATCATGGACACCTGTGACTGAAAATCCTCGTTATTTTCTAATTTTCTTTGCTCAGGCCACATTGGTTGCGTTCTTCAAACTCTTAATTGGCTCTTTAATCACCATCGCTGACGTTAAGTATGTTCACACACGTCCTTACAGAAATAACACTCATTGGATAATTGACAAAACATTGTATATAAAAGAACAGTTGTGATTTTAAATTCTTATATCTGGTTTTTTGCTTGCATTTCGGTATAACCACTGTTCAGAAATGCAGCTACATACAATTTTCTTGAGTTTAAGCCTGCTGTTTTTACTTTGGAAAAACAGTAACGCATTGTTTGAAGGCGACAAAGGCAATTTTTCTCCTTCTGAGTTTGCAGAAAACTTCTACTTCAGAAGAAATTTTGTCGAATCGAAATATGCACCAAGACGAAACGATATGACTTCTGCTAACAGTAAAACAAGAGGATGGAATATGGAGCAGCAAAATCATTTTGCAGAAAGGGAACAAAATCGAATGCGCAGAAGTATACCGTTCCTGGATTTCTTTTCACCATCAGAGTCAGACGAAAAAAGCGACGAAAGCCTGTTTAGATACTCGAGAAAGTCTAATGTGGGAGTTAACATACCACCCCTCTTAAGGAAAAGCACAAGAAAAATAATAGATAAATCCATAGATAGAACTTTAAATCATATTCAAAACCACGCTTCCAGTTTCGGAAAAGCATTTCAGGAAACAGCCATCAGAGGTGCTGCTCCTTTCGCTCAATTGTTGAATAATGGCGTATCGAAGTTATCTGCCTCTAACTCCTTTCTCAAAACTCCAGTGGCATTTCGAAATTTGGAAGATATAAAGAAAAATAGTGAAAATTTTCTTAGTGGGGACATTGTATCTGACGGAAGAAATATCATCAAGAACTTTTTACCAAAACGTCATCTTTCTGGAAACACAAAGGATAACAATCTGTTCGAAAGGATGACGTCTATGTTTAAAACGGGGAAAGAATTCATCGAGAATATTAAACCTTCACCATTCAACGTTAATGTCCCTGTCAATATCGCTGGTATACAGGGAATGCAGCAGAATCGTGAACCGTTTTTACACGAGCACCATCACGCTGAGCTGAATGACGGTAACCTTGAGGGACTGATGCCATCAGTTTCTGATTCCAACTTCAAAAATAAAATGAGAAGTAGTGAAAATTTCCAAAATGGATTACGACATCTTAAAAATTCTAGAATAGGAGAAATTAAAAATGGTAATAACCAAATGAATGATTTCAAATCAAGACAAATCAAATGGAAGCTTTCAAATGACCATAAATATTCAGGAATAGAAGATAACAATGGTAGTAATCAAATGAATGTTCCCAAACCAGAAAAAAAAATTAAAAACTTATATAAAGATAATAGTATAGAAAGAACATTTAATAATGAAATTAACAAACCGGAAATCAATAATTCTATTAAAGTAAATTCTTTCTCAGAAACAATGAACAATGATCAAAAAGAAGAAACTGAAATTCATTCTAATATCCAAGTTCCAACAGATCCTAACCTTATCAAAGTTGTGGAGGGTAATAAAGATGAAATGACATTTCAACAATTAGGTACAGAAGAATTTAATGGCACAGGCAATAAAAATGATTCTGAAAATGTTCTTCTCAGAAAAAGAACGCCTGTACGTGGAGAACCTAATGAAGAAGATATGAATAGAAAACTTTTGATGGAGTTTTATAGAGATGTCTATTTACCGACCAGAATGAATAAAATCAATGATGGTTCAGACGGAATGAGAAGAAAGTATTCTAAAAATCCTATAAAATACTCCTCGGAAGAATTTACGAACAATGAGCAAGAAGATGATTCCCCTAATTATGCTAAAGCAATCAACATGAGAAATAAAAATACTCGAAGCAGTGAAGAAAATACTTCCAAAGGCATTGAAGGAAATAGAAAAATGAAAACTTCCAGAGAAGGAAACCATCATTATTCTGCTGAAAATGAGTACGTCCTTCCAACTCATTTGAAATCATCTAATGAGCAGGTTAGAAGATCAACATTTGAAGGTAATAATAAACATCCGAGAAAAGTAACAAATCATTTAAAAATTAATGTTGTAAATCCTTACAACAAAGGCATGAGGGCACCAGAAAATGAAGATGATAAGAAAAGGGATAAAAATGACGTTGAATATGAAGTTCATGTGCAGGTAAAACCTAAATCATATAAAAAAGCTAATTATGTTGATGTCGATGCAGACTCTAATCGGCTTCCTAAAGTAATTAAGCATCCAATCAGTAATCATGAAAGAGATGAGCCTTTAAGGAAAAAAAACGAAGTAGAAGTGAAAGTCAGTTTTAAAAATAAAAAATTGCCTATGATGGAAACTGAAGTATTTGATTATATACCGTCAGCTGAAGCAATTAAATCCATAGCTGATCAGAAATTAACCCATCCAAAAGATATCACAAACAAAGCAATATCCAGAAATATTTCAAGTTCTACTAACACTTTAACACCTCAAGAATCTGTAGAAACAATTGGAAACCCCCAAATGACGATTCAAAATAATAACAAGCCCTCAATTCTTAATACTTCCACAAAAAAAGAAATTCCAAATCTATCTTTTGAATCAGAAGAAAAGATGAATATGGTGAATGAAAACACTGCAGAAGAAAGTAATAATACAGCAAAAATTCATAATAGCCATGCAATCAATTCACGTGTCAGCGGTAATAAAATTCCTTCGAAATATGTCGATCCTTCTACTAAAAGTACAATTATTATCAATGAAGTTAACTCCGTGAAGCCACATCTTAACAAGGAGGAAATTGATGAAAATCGGGCCATACTACCTCTTAATCCCACTTACGAGGACAGTGAAATTCAAGATCTCAAACCATACGGTGACAAAAATCATCTCGATCCAGATGGTACAGGAAACATCATACCATATAAAGATTCTCTTCGCATTGATGAAGACAATCCAACAGTTAATCAACATGCTCAGTTCAACGAGGTTCAAGTCAGAAAGCCATATTTCAGTGACGATAAAATTGATGAGCAGCCTTTAAAATCTACAATCAATCCCGTGGTCGGAACTAATAATATCAAAACAAATATCATCAAGCCACAGATTACCGATAACACAATTATTGAAGAATCTCTCAGACCTATAATTAAAGAAGAAATATCTGAGTCTAAAGAACAATCAAATGAAAAGATTCCAGTAAAAATGGGGAAAACTGAAGAGAGGAAAATTTTTAATTTTAAAGATGACAGTTTAAATCAGTCAAGAGAACTATTGTCAAATAACAAGAATGATAAATTCTTCAATGAATATCCAGAATTGGACTATTTCAAGGAAAAATCGGAAACCCTGTTAAGAAATTGTCTTCCACTTTCGATTGAACCAACATATAAAGATATTAAGCTAGAAGGAGAAAATTCTTTAGATTTAAAAAGCCTGCCAAAGAAGATGATTCAACAAATAACTAAACGATTTAAATCCAACAGGAAAGGGAAATCTAAACTTATCCCAATTTTCAATTCCATGAAAAACAAAGCAGCCCGGTTCAGGAACAGATTCAGAAATCAGTCGTTCACATTCCAAGTGCAAAATGATGAACATAATCAGAATTTCTCAAAAGAGAATATGACAAAGTTTGACAAAGAAGAATTCCAAGCATTGAGGTCTTGCATCCGAAATTTGGGGCATTTGATTCAAGAGACAATGATAAAGGGATCCTGTCTGATGAAATGTGACAGAAATAGGGAAATAATCCGAACACATGAAAATTCAGATTCAGAGTCCAATCCAAATTATAACAATGATAAATTTAACAATTTTCAAAGAGAAAAAGATTAATTAAGAAGAGAAGATGATGGACCTTCAGCTTTCTAATAAGGTATGAACTGTGTAATTAAAATGCAAAATACTGTATAACGTTAGAATCTGTAAAATTATTATTAAAGTGGTAATGGTATATATTATTATGTTCTCTCTTATTGGGGTAATTCATTTATGCTCAAATGAAGATAATATATAATATTATCTTTCCTTTATAGTGATTTATATTATCACAATTTTTGTACCTTCGTTTTCAAGCAGATAAGATACACATTGTTTAGTAAAAATATAAGTTAACAATGCATGCTTCTAAAAAATAAAAATTAATAACAGGAATAATAGCTCTTAGAGCATTTATTTATTCATATATATATTTCTTAAGGTCAATCGATAAATATTATATTTATTTATTAAAATATTATACATTGTATCTAATTATTACATAAATAAGATATTTAAACATATATTTATAATATCTGTACTTACAGAATCATGTTTTAAATTTGAAATTTGCGCAATTTTTTACAAGACACCATTTTAAACTAAATGGATAGGTATAAATTGAAATGTTACTGTTCCATTCCTAAATACTTAAATAAAATATGTACAAGAATACTGTACAAAAATTTGTAATGTAATTATTTATTTTTTCAATAAAAGCATTTTTTTCAAAAAAAAATTTTAATTGCGTCCCTTTGCATCAGCGTGAAAGTAATTTGCATTGTCTTTAAATCTCCGATTATTAATTTAAATTTTTTCGCAAAATAGAATTCATTATTATTTAAGTATCTCAGAAATTTGGTAGAAGATTTATGTTCAGTGAAGATTGTTTACTAAAACTATGTACGGCGCTTCCTATAATTTTTGTTTTAACACCAAACTCTTTATAATTAAATAAAACATAATATTATGCTCAGAACAATGGAATGTACTCGCTATAATATTTTTTTCTTTAATATTATAGCCCAAAATATAGCAATAATCTAAACTAAATACCTAAATCATTTTTAAAACAATAACAGTTTCTTAAAGCCATTACGTATTGCTTAACAATTACTTCCATTTCAATTCATAAACAATTTCATAAAAATTCCATTTATGGCAGGAATAAAAAAAACCGATTTAAAATAAATTGAAAATAATTTGTAATAGTTTTATCACCTGAGTTAAATTTATTTTGACAAATGCTCTCTCATTCCATTCGATCATCGACAAATGTAATTTTAAAATTTGATAAACTAACGTTTCTCATTCATAAAAGTTGACATAAGGTATGTACTAACCTGTGTTGGTAATCATCCCATCTTCCATAGCAGAGGTCAATGCCACCCACAAATGCGTAAGTTTGGTCGACGCAGACGATTTTTTCGTGGTGTGCCCATAACCACACCCCTAGGCTAGCTAAGGGATGACGGAGTACCTATAAGCCAAAATCGGATAAAAAAAAAACTATTTTGATAGTAATTTACGTCATCAATCTTTATCATTACGTCTAGCAATCTTTATCATCACACATCTAGCTATCTTTATCATTACGTCTAGCAATCTTTATCATTACGTCTAGCAATCTTTATCATTACGTCTAGCAATCTTTATCATTACGTCTAGCAATCTTTATCATTACGTCTAGCAATCTTTATCATTACGTCTAGCAATCTTTATCATTTTTAAAATATTTTATCACTATGTTCCTTTAGAAAAAACTGTATACTATTTACTTAAGTTTAATACTTAGTTTGTGGGGAAAATTTATTGAGGAAAGATTTTAAGATCTATTTTAAAAAAAAATTTAATACAAAATCAAAGGTTCACATATTTTTTTAAAAAAAATTTATAAAAACAATACAACTTTCAAATATGCCTTTAAAAACTTTTAAAAATGAAAACATTTTGCATTATGAACAATGCCATTTTTAAAGTTGTTTCCTACAATAATTATTGTTGAGCTCTGTACTCGTAAAATGATACAATATTTCGGAATCTTCAATGAAAAGGAAATTTATATGAAAGACACTAATTTTTATCTTGATTAAAAGAAATATTTCTTTTTCAATAAAGTTCTCCGTGCCAAAGATAATAAAATAAATATCGGATTTCTCCATTTTTGAAATTTTAAGCAAAATTGACAATGGAAAGATGATTTGGATAGTTAAATGCCTAGAATCCGGGAAAATATTTAAAATTTAAATGTTTAAATCTTAAAGAATTTTGATCTTATTGAAAATTTTCATATTTAACAGGTAAAAGTATCAAAGACATATCACACTATTATTTGGTTATTTATTTATTTGTGTGCATGTCAGAATCGAAGAAATCTGCCATGACATTTCCATTATTAATTTATGTGAAAACTAATGAAACTTACTAATCTTACATATTTTTTTTTAGAAATTGAAGCAATTTTTATAAAAAAAATATACGGAAATATGCATTTTCAGACATAATTTTTCTATCACTCTGATTTCATTAAAAATAGTTTTACTTCAGTATGAGATTATTTTTACTTCTTTGACAGAATAATTTTAATATTTTTTATGCATTCATTTTTTATATATTAGAATGAACTGGGTATTGTTGATTGATTTATTTATTTAGTTTATTTTCCAAAGTCACTTAAAAGCACTTGATTTTGTTAGTATTTTAATTATGATACAATTTTGCTTTTGATTTTTATTTGAAACCACGTTGGGAGCCCCTAATAGCACAAACCTACTGAATAACTTTTTTTAATTATAGCGTATACCACATATGCTTTTCGACGGATATATTCGTGGATGATACACATATCCTCATCCATTGCAATATATTGCAAGGAATTGAGTGCTTTTGTTATACCTTGCCGATTTCGAAATACGTACTTTCATAGACTGTATACGGAAAAGTATTTTTAAGAAATTAGTGATTCTAAATTTTTTAGAATAGTTTTTTGAATTAAATTTTAACGCGAAAAGAAATTGAGCAACCTTCATATCGTTAATGAATATGAATATTCTTAAATAATCTACTTTAGAGCATTATTGAAATATTAATTATGTTTTTTCAATAAATATCCAATTTTATTATTTATGCCTTCTCTTAAAATACCGTTAATATATTTGCGAAGCAATTTTTATTACTTAAATAAAATTTTCTTTCACGGACTTAAAGGAATTTCTAGGTTGCAAATGAAAGCACCCTGGTATAAATTCAAAAATGAGAAGAGTCATTCTTACTTTTATATTCTTATGCATTTTCATTAGTTTTTCACTCGAATGTAAGCTGTTGATGCCCAGTGCTATGCTTATTTCCTTGTACAGAAGAATATAAATTTTTACTCCCGCTCTCTTTAAAAAAAATTTCTTAGTATAAGTAAGTAAACATAAAATTACTGTAATCATACACAAAATTCTTATTATTAAAAGTAAATTAATAGAATTAAATTTTTTAACTTTTTAAAGATATAATTATTTAAAAACTTTATACAACTGTAATATTTGTCCATTTAATGTTCAAACAATAAGTCAGATCAAGGTTTATAAAAATGCAAAAAACATTGATTTCGTACATCCAAATTGCTGCCAGATTTAATCAATTCAATTTACTTAATGACTAGCTGTGTACTTTGAGATACGCTCTAATAGAAAAATGCAATAATGATATATTCCAAAAAAAAACACAAAATATCTTATAAATTTCAATATTTAAATAAAGACAAAAAAATAGTTGCAATTTTAAAAAATGCCGATGTTATTTCTTCTGAAATCAACTTACTGCTTTTCTTCGAAGTAAATAATCCAGTTGCCAATAATGTCCATGAACAACAGGCCTCTTCAAGTAAATTTCTGGGGACAACCACCAGTCCGAGATGAAGATCTCCTCTTTGGCCTTATTGATGACTTCAGCCACAGCCTCGAAGTAGGTCGCGCCGTCAACTATCCTGTCAAAAGTCTCAATGCCAGAAATGGAATTGAAGACATTCATCGTAAAAAAATTAGAAATAAAACTAAACAAGTATTTTCTGAAATTAGAGCTTTATTCCCAGAATTTAAGGAATTATTTACTCTCATTGATCGCTAACTCATTAACGCGTTCGTATTTATTTCAAACTGCTGTTATATGTATAAAATTCTATACACAAAGAATAATTTCATGAGAGCAAAAAAAGAAAAACCATAATTGCTTTTAAAATATCTTATGCTGGCTTATCCTCTTTAAAGATCTGACATTTGTCAGATCAATTCCAATAAAGTGTTGACATTCAGAAAGTCAATGACTAGATGGGGATTTGAGGATAAATCCTCCCGGAAAAGTCTGACGCAATCCAGAATGTGTTTCGGTGAGGCTAGATGGTCACAGAATTTTTTACGAGTGGGTACCACGCTCAGAGTTTTTGCACCACGTTCAAATAATAAACATTTTAGGTGTTCACTTGAGAATCTGGTCAAGGCAGTTTGAGATTTTCGGTCACATTTTTTCCAAAGAAGATTTCCAGGAGATGTTCCAAAGTACCATTGGTATGTGGAGGGGAATTCGCCAGATGGAATGTAGTCTTGATTTTCCATTCGAGCAAAGTTCTTAGCTTGTAAGTATGAACCAGTGGGCGTATCTTCCGCACTGCACTCTTTGAAAAACTTATCTACTGTCTCGTTGCCACTAATATTTATATGGAATGGAATTCATTGGGGATGCACATTGTGGATATAGGAGATGTTTTTCAATTTTAGCATAATAGGTATGCTTGTTTCATCGTTTATAGAGGATCAGTCATTGAGATGTGGTAGTGCTCTGCGGCTGTCCGAAAAAATCCATAGTTCTCCAAAATCACAGTTGCTGATAATGGCTGATAACAGCAGGCCCCTCTTTAATCGCTATGAACCCACTATCTGAAGACTGAGCAAATGTCAGGGTTACGTTGCTTTAGCATAATTTCAGAATGAGGATTTCTAATATAAACTCTACTCTTTCTTACAAACAACAACATATATCTTATAGCTATGTGAATTATTAAATCTTGACAAAAGAAATTCAAAGTTTTAAGGCTAGATAGTTGAATTTGGTTAACATAGAACCTTGTTCTCACCATCTGCATTCAGAAAGGGCCCGAGGTGGCGCAAAAGATTCAAATCTGTTGGGTCGTACGAAATCCACGAAACGTCCATCAAGAATTTCATTGAACTCGATGACCCAAGATTCAGCTTCATATTCATTTGCACATTTAACACACAATTTGCTGAAACAAAGAAGAGGACATTCATTATTTTTAATGTATATTCTTCTTAAAGGGACACACAATTCAACCACTGATATTTTGCCACTGAAATTTATTTCACAGTAGTTATTTTGGTTTGATAAAATATTAAAAATGCACAACATATATTACATTCATTAAATTCTTAAACTAATGTTTATATATAACTGGAAAGAAATCTTAGCAATGATTGAGAATAAAATAAATGCTTACCAACATAAATTCTGAATTACAATTTCCTTTCTAAATTTACCTCTGCGTCTGACTAGACTGACCTTAAAAGCTTGATCGAAGAGGATAACGCTGTCTATGTAACCATTACCGGGATTTATAAGCCCAACAAAATTTCCTTTGATAAACAACCATCTGAAAAGAAAATCTATAAATATAAGATGCATTAGGATCATAAATAATGTATTTAGCTTATATATATATATATATATATATATATATATATATACAAACCGCTAATATGAGACACATTTTTAAGCTATAAAACACATTGGGATCATAAATATAACTATCTTTAACTATAAAATGCATTAGGATCATAAATAATGTATTGAACTTATATATATATATATATATATATATATATATACAAACAGTTAATGTGAGGTACATTTAATCATACAAAATTCCTTAAATTTACGAAAACTATTCTCTTCTATTTAATTAATAAATAATAAAATTTTGTCGTGTGAAATTGTATGAATACAAATTTATTGTCATTTGAAATTAAAATAACATTCACAAAAAAGTGTGTAAAACATTAAGAACATAAAATAATGAAATCTTATTAAAAAATTCAAAACTTTTTGAGGATATAATACTAAATAAATGACAGTGTGATAGTGCTTTATAAAACCATTATAAGGCCAGTACTTACTTATGCCTTAGAAACATGGGTCATGACAAAATCGCAAGAAAATCGACTGGCTATCTTTGAATGAAAAGTTCTGGGAAAAATTATGGGTGCAGTGAACATTAATGGTACTTCGAGTCACAGATTCAACAGCGAACTGTATAAGATGTATAGAGAGGCAGATATCATCAACTATATAAAATTCAACAGAACGAAATGTGCCAGGCACCTGTGCAGAATGAATCCTGACTCTTTAACATCAAGAGTTTATTTCATTCCAAACCAATTGGCACCAGAGCAAGAGGGAGGCCCAAACTTTGATGGATCGACTGTGTCGGCGACAAGAATAAAGGTCAAAAACTGGAAATCTATTTCCAAATCAAGATCAAAACGGAAGAAGATCCTGAAGAAAGCATTGGCCCACAAAGGGGCTGAAGAATACTAAATAAATGCAATTTTATAGGTGCAAATGTCTCAATTTTTTTTCTTGAATCCAATTTCAAATGCAAATTTTAGACCTCGTCAAATCTTCGATCTTTGTAAATAAGAACATTTCATATGTAATCAATATTGTATTCATGTATAGTTAAAAAAAAAACAGAAAAAAATGAAATTTTTAAATCCTGATTTTGTTTTAAAGTTCTTATTATTTAAATGCTTTAACATTTATTTCTAAATGTCAATAGCTTTATTAACTTATGTCACGTTATTTAAGTCACGCGTCATTTAAGTCAAATAGTAAAATCAAGAATTATTGAAAACTTCACTTCCGTTTCGAATTTGAATTAACTTTATTTTCACTTTTTATTGCTCTACAAATAAATTCAAGCTTAACTTTTCTATTTCTAAGTGAAATATAATATGGTAATCATATAGCAATGTTTTATATTAGGAAAAAAAATATTCCTTATAAAATAATATAACTTTATTTTTGAAACAAAAAGATAAGAAAGATTCGAAATGAGCAAACAGACTTTTTTTTCCAGCAAGGGCAGTAGTTGACGAAGAACTTTGAAATGGAACCTAAATATCCATGACCGTAGCCGCATCTTCGCCATACATATCCTTCTTTATTTTTTGGTCCCAAATCTTCAATAAAAGATAATGGTCCGATTTCTAAAAATTCCATCTAGAGAACATATTTTTTATATGCTTTCATGTATTTTAAAATAAACTTATTTAAATAACTTTTCATCTCATTTTAATAAAAGTAAAATAACACAATTAATATATTAATTATAAAAAGTATTTTTAAATTATTCTTTCTTGTTTTATTGAAACAAATCTTGCCGTTTTTCAGAGAATTCGAGCGATTTTGAATTGATATAAAACATGTCTCATTTAAAAATCAAATATAAAATTTATTTTGAAAATGTAGCAACAAGAAAACTAAAATGTCATTTATATAAAAAAATTTTAATTATTTTTAATATTAAAAGTTATCTGTCTCTTATAAAACACAATAACCTATTGTTATTTTGTTAAACTCAAAACACACAATCAGAGCCAGTCTAAGCTAGGGGCATACAGGGCAATTGCTCCGCTCCCCCAATTCAAAGGAGGCCCCAAATCAAATAGAAAGTTTATTGTACATTATTAATAGAATAGAAAGCTTGCTATTGTGAAGCAGGGAGAGGGGCTCCATTTTACTCTGAGTTCCAATCAGGCTAAGTTGGACACTGAATACAATTTATATTTACCAAAAATTTTGTTTATAAAATTTCCAACGTAATTTAACAAATTTTACATATAAGGCAATCAAATCAGGATACTTTCATTAAAATTAAACGTATATCATGAGAGTCTGATACTTAAGTGGAATTGAGTGGCCTTGTGGTTAGAGCATCGGCATTCCGTACGGAAGGATGGGGTTCAACACCAGGGCTAGGGAAAATGTAAGGGCTGGCTCATCGCTTTGAGGTGCCGTACCGTCACCGGAAAGGGGAAGAGCATGACGTCACTGGGCATCGACTGGCTGGCATTTTTTATGCTAGCTTATGTCTGATCGCAGCTTTCTCAGTCTTTTTGGCTTGTTTTAATGTTAATGTTTTCATTTTAAGCTAGATTATTTTTAAAGAGGAAAACATGACATCGTGTGCTGATGCTATATGTTGAAATACGCATCAAAATACAAAAGGAAAACACTTAATATTTCATCGATTTCCAAAAGAAAATCAAATGCTTTCGAAGGAATGGGATCCAAAGATGTCGAAGAAGTGACAAAATTAACATCAAGAATGGTAGAGTGTGCAGTGAGCATTTTGATTTGAATGAATATATGGACGACAAGCAAAATCGACTACTTGGTTTGCCAGAGAGAAAAATATTAAAACTGACGGCTCTGCCTAATCTTAAATTACCGACTTTATACATAATTCGAAATACTCAAAGAGAACAGATTCAAACGAAAAGAAGATTAGTAGAAGCTATTGAAAGAATTCAGTGTCGGAGTCCACATAAATTATGTGATACAAAAAATCAATGTAATGGTGACATTAAATGCCTTAAATGCAATGAATATTTAAAAAATATAGAAGAATTGAAAAAAAGAATACTATGCGGAGAATAAAAAAAAAAAGAATAATTAAACATGATTGAAATCAAAAAAAAATTGCTTTTAAATGAAATAGAAAAATTAAAAATGAAAATAAAAAACTTCAAAAAGAGAACGTTAAACTTAGGAAGATGAGGATAAATAATTCATTCCCTTATATGCGTGAAGGTGAAGAAAATAAATTAAGAACTAAATGGTCATCAAACATTATTTCAAAATGTATTTTAATTAGATCATTATCTTCAAAATCTTAAGATTTTTGGCGAAATAAAATGGGATTAAATATGGCAAGTACAAGTACTTTGAAAAGATGGTGTTCCAAGTTTAGTTGCATGCCTGAAATTCTTAAAGATGTAATGTTATTGATGGAAAAAAATGCGAAACTTTGAGCGATGTGGAAAAGATATGTTCTTTGATTTTTGACGAAATACACATAGATTCGAAATTGTGTTACGACTCTTCATTGGATGAAATATTAGGACCATTTTGTCACAAGTAGACTTACTCAAGATGCTCTCGAAAGCCTCTTCAGCCAAATTAGAGGTCTCAGGAGATTCAATGACCATCCTTCTCCTTCTGAAGTAATTATTCGCTTAAAAAAATATTGATAGCAAATAAATTGCCTAATTTGTCACCGAAAGTAAACTCGTCAGAAAATGGACCAGACGTTTATTTAACAAGTGAAATGTTAGACTCTGCGTTTAATGCAATCAAGAAATTATCAATTCTTTTGATTCTCAAGATGATGAATTAAATCTTGAATTCTCTTAATTAATCCCTTACCTTTATCTTGGGAAAATGAACTTGCTTCTTCCAATTCAAATTGTGATACATCTCCATTTGAAAAAGAAGCTATGGCTTATGTGGCGGGCTATATTGTTTATAAAATTAAAGATAATTCACTTGGAATTATATTAAGAAATTCAGTCGATATGTCCAATCATTCCGAGTGGATTAATTTAATTTTTGCTGGGGGAGTTACTGTTCCAACAAAAGCATGGATTGAAACTATAAAACAAATGGACATAATGTTTCGCAAATTTCATGCAGGCACATTTTATAAAGAGAAAGATGTCATAGCAACATTAATAAATGGAACAGAGTCTTCTTTTTCTACTGTAAATCAAAAGACAATTAAACTTTTTTGTCGCTTGTGAAAATTTATACGAATTAGGTATTTAAACAGAAATGCAGCGATAGTATCTCATAATAAAGCTCAACAAAAAAATAAGAAATGGGTCAATAGTCAAAAAATCAAGATAAACTGAACGTAATAGGTAAATATATTTTTATATTGGTTATACAATTTTAAATTTCAATATTAATAATTTTGTTGGGTTTATTAAATAATAATTGCAAATTCACTAAATATTTGAGGGGATTTTTTTTTTCCATTCTGATTAAAAACAAAATGAACTTAAAAATAAAAAATAAGTATTTTGCTTAGAAACTCCCGGCAGCTTATTCTCCTTCGATGCCTGACTACGTCAGCAACGGTTATTTCCGGTGTCAGTTTTGGGGAGCATTTGAGCCAGCCCTTTTCTTTTTCCCTAGCCCTGGTTCAACCCCCAATGCCACCAAAGACCCATCGAGTACATAGGATATACGGGCTCGTTAAACCTGTGGAATCGAAAGTTCTGTAGTCGGTTGTTGAGCAGTTACCTTGATCTGGAGAAAATTTCCTCCCTCACAGGCTCAATCTCAAAATTGAAGAAGTGGATCTTCTAGTGGTGACAACTATCGCGGAGGAGTATTTTCTCCTTCTTGATGCTCTGGTTAAACGAGAGACGCATCCTACTGATTTATAAATTCGCATAGCCAATGACAAAGTTAGCTTGGCTTGTCCAAGTGTCATAAGTAACAATTGCAACGTATATCATTCATTGACCTTAGAAAAATCAAAGTAAACTCGTCTTTAACTATGATTTGTTAAATTATTTATGATATTTCAGTGCTTTTCAGTATAATAGAGTGAACTGTTGATTTAATCATATAAATTCAAGATAGAGAGTATTGCTTATTCTCACATAACTAAAAATAAATACAGATCACAATTTCCAATGAGTAACAATTCAGATTTATTAACAAATAAACTCACTGTTTCCTGTAAATCTCTAAATTTCGGGATTCTCATGATACTTTGCAAATATCTTTCTATGTCAATCTGAAATTAAAAAAAAAAGATAATTATTACAGTTGCTTACTAATATTATTGATATCATTTTTACAAATATATTTATAAAAGAATTATAATCCCAATAAATTATCCAATAGTATTAATCTCGTTCTTGGAACGAATTCTAATAACAATAACGATCGTTGATGTAATAAAATATGATAAAGTAACACTGATAAATGAAATGTATCAGAATTAATAAATGTATTCTGAAGTAACTCCTTCTTCCAAGTCTTCATCTCATATTTGAAAACTCATTTAATGATAATCGCGTCACCAGAGTGATAAAACTGTACTCAGAATTTTCTATGAAAAATAAACTTTAAATAAAGTTTCTGTTATAATGCATAGATTCATATACTACAAATATTGGTTGGTAATATGGGATGTCATCTTAGTCAGAAACTATTTTTGGAGATATTCAATACCTGCGAATTTCTTACAACTTTCATTTAATATATATGTGATGGCGTCACCTTTTATTCACATGAGAGCCTTCACAAAGAATAGTCCGAAACGTAGCTAAACAAAATCAAAAACTCATAATAATAAATGAAAGATAGAATATTATTTATGTTGTGAAAAAAAAAAAAAAAGTTTAATTGTACATATGTTATAACAAATGTTTTGCAGTAATTAAATTCAGTGCTGCCATCTATTATTGGTAAATGAATATTATTGCTAATTTTCCATTAAAACTTTTTCTTTTTCCAAGATTGAAAGCATTACTTTTTAATATAACTATTTAATATAATATTAATTATTAATGCAAAAAAATAACAATTCAATTTTGGACATTGATTTCAATAAACTACAAGTAAAGTTTTTACAGTTTTATTAAGTGGAATTTCTTAATCAAAAAATTTCACTACTTTCCTTTTATTATATATTTGTGATAGTTACGAATTCTTCTGAAAATGGAAAAGTTACTTTTTATGGAAATGATAATATAAATGCATTGCTTAGCATTAATTTTTTGTACATACATTTTATTTTTATTTTTATTTTATTTATTTTTTTTATTGTTAGTTTTAATCAAATAGATCTATTTCAAATTATTATTAGTTACTTCAAAATATATATCACTTAAAAATGACTCGATATATTATTATTTATCTATGAACAATTTATATTCATTTTTAGCTATCATAGATAATTACAGAAATTCAATAAGTGATAAAAAAATAATATATATACGTTCTATTTATATATATTTTTTTTAATTTTAACAATTATTGAATTAGATTTAACAATTATTGGATTAGATGAATGGATAAATAATGATGTATTTACTCCAGAAACTCATACAAATTAAAATAAATTCAAATTGAGTGTGTAACTACTTCAGAGACAGAATGTAACCCACGTAAAAGTTTACAAAAAAAAACTGTACGCCTTGATTTTTGGCAAGTTTTTTGACTGACAAAATCAACCCTAAAATCTTAACAGTTTTATCTATCATGGGAATTTTTCTCTCATAGATAAAATTTTATCAACAAAGAAATTAAATTTTATTCGCAATAATTGTTGCCAAAATATTTTGCCAAACCAAGGTTTACCTACTTCTGTCCCAAATTCGTAGCTCATTGACAACATATTTGAAAACAATATATGTTACAAATTCAATAAGCAATAGCATGCTTTAAAATAAATGTACCGCTTTGTGTTGAACGTCAACAGTTTTATTTATTTTTCTTGCAGTTGGGAACGCAGGAAGAGAGGGTTTTTTCTCAGATCGAAATAAGACCGTTGAACGACGTTTTCTAAGATCTCTTTCAAGCCTGAAAAATAAAGAAAAATTAAGGAATTGATCTCTTAAGTTCGAAGTTATTATCATAAAATATATAAACTTGCATAAACTCTAATTATTGAAAAATAATTACGATTTTGGAAACAGAAACTTTATAAGCATGAGTAATGAAGAGCACTTAATTATAAGTATAATTTATAAAAAAATATATAGTTTCAGTAAAATTTTAAAAATTTTCTTTTCAAAAAATTATTTATCTTAAAAAATGTTACTCATAATGGTGCTTGGAATAGAAAATATTAAAAATGGTGCTTTGAATAGAAAATATTAAAAATGGTGCTTTGAATAGAAAATATTAAAAATGGTTCTTTGAATAGGAAATATTAAAAGTTTTAGTAATGAATGTGTAAGGAATTTCACTTTTTGTCTATAGTATAATCTAAGGCTTCCCTTTTTTATTAAGAATATTAAAGTTCTTTATAAAGTACGACGAAAGAAAATATACTAATCATTAAATTTTTTTTTTTTTTTTTTTTTTTTTTTTTTTTTTTAAGTAAAAGCGTGACTGAAAGTAATCAGTGGTTAAAGTAACCTCAATTTTAAGGCTTGCAGTTAGTTATAAATTTTAATAAATAATTATAATGATTTCAAAAGCTTGCATTCTTTCATCTATATCTTATTTTTTAAAATTTACATAGGATATAGTTATATATAAAACTAGAAATCCCTTTACATTTTTATTTAATTCAATATTAAAATCAATTTTATAAAATTTTTTAAATAAAATTGATAATATTTAACGATTTTTTTAATGAAAATGGATAACTTTTATCCCAGGTAAACTAAGTATCAGTCTAAGGCGGTACACCTAGGAAAATTTCGTAAAATGTATAATTAAGGCAGTCCAGAAATCGGAATGGAATCGATTTTCTAACGGTTAAGAGCTTCATTCAGCTTAAACAAATAACAAATATATTATATATCTATACACAATAGGTTGGGGATAAAGAAATCCTTTATTTTTTGGTAGATGGCTGTAGTGATCGATATCTCGTAAAGTATCGGATCAAACAATTTCAAATTTATACTCGTTGTCAGGATGACATTTCACACTAAAAAAATCTTTTTTTTTCTTTCTTTCTTTCTTTCTTTCTTTGTTTGTTTCTTTCTTTTTTGGTTCATTTATTTGTGAGTTACAGGGTTTTAAAAGTGGAAGTCAACAATTCGGTACATTTTACTGTTTTTCTTTGATAAAGACAAAAATACAAAACAGGTGGCTACAATTGTGAATGGTGTTTGTGGTGCCGATACTATAACAGCTAATTACGTGTAATTTTGGTTTCGTCGATTCTTTTCAGCCATTTTTGATGTTAAAGATGCATCTTGCACAAACGGGATAGTCGAAAATGATGATAAATCACAGGAATAGTCTATGTTGACCGGCATGTTAGTAGTCGTAGCATCGCAGAGGAGCTAAAAATCAACCAATGTTGGATTCAAAAAAAAAACTTGATGTTTAGGCGCCACATTAATTAACGCCAAAAAACATGATGAAACGAATTTCCATCTGCAAAGCCTCCACTAAACGGAATGAAATCGACCCATTTCTTTAGCGGATGGTGACTGGGCTGAGAAATAGATCACAGGCAACAATATTGTGCGAAAATGATCGTAGTCAAAGCGCTGTAAAGTAGCACAAATGGTGGTCAAACCAACGGTCAGAAATATTCTAATGTGTATTTCTTGGAATTAAAAAGGAATCATTCATTACGATTTACTTCCATATGGCGAAATACTAAATTCAGATTGTTGCCATCTACATATCAATAGTGAAGCAACATAATCTTAAAAATTATTTATAATCGTATTATTTAATGTTATTGAGCAGTTCTGCACAGAATAAAATATTCAAAATTTAAATTTCAAAATAAAAGTGTTCTCATGAACTTTTAAAGCAGTGCTGCCATCTATATAACAATGTTAGAACAGCAAAGTGTGTAAAATTATTCATTTTGGGATAATTATTCGAAATGCGTTTACTTTAACCAGAAAATAATTAAGGTATCATCTTTGTTTAATTATTGAATGGATTTCTACCAAAACAGGCTTTTGCAACCGTTGAATGTATATTTAAAAATTTATAAAACTATTATAAAAACCAATAAAATTTTTTAAATGGAACAAAATATCAAAATATGTTTAAAAAACAAGCTTCACCAAATTTTTCAAATAACTACAATTATTTCTTAAATAATTATTAATTATCTTTCATTTTATCAATTATTTTACTTTTATATATTTTTAATTTCATTATTTATTTAATTTTTATGCATCTGTAAATTATCAGAATCAAGATCGTAGATTAAAAAATAATAATTTGAATTTTTAAATTGCTAATTCAATAATGCACGAAACTCCCATAGCTCATTTTTTTTGGAAAATAAAATAACAAAATTTCAGTATACGTATACTATTTTATGATAGATTATTTTCACTGTAAAGAATTCATCATAAAAATTAATTCTTACGATTTTAAAATAAAGAATAAATATGTAAAAAATCATTGTTTCTCAAATATATATTAGCCTATGAAAAATAATTAAAAAATATGCCTCAAAATAATGTTGGAAAGACCATGTTCTTCAATAATAAATTTAATTTTATAAAATGAAAATTTTCAAATTCTTCTAGTTCTCTTGTATTAAATTCATCATTGGATTTCATTCTTTGTTCCTTTTTTTTTCCGGAAAACACGTGTTTTTTCTTTTTTTCCCCCAGAATGATTATATATATATAATTTAAATCTAGTAATCTGAATTGAATTTATTTATTTCGCCTAGAAAATATAAGCCTAGTATTTGCAAATATTTAGAACTCAATTTTAAAGATATAACTCAGCTATTAATCTTAGACAAAATACACATCATTATTCTACAAAATTGTTTTCAGTTTACTTGGTTTCTTTTTTTATGTTATTAAATATTGAAAAAGAAATCTCATTGATTTAAAATCTGAAACTAATGATTTAGTAATGTTATAACTTACGGCTCAAAGTTTTGCGAGATTCACAGATTTAATTTATTAAAATATTTTATATGCATTTGCAATAAATATTTATATAAAACATATGCATGAGAAGGAAAATTGTGAAAATTATTAAAGTATTAAGCTTAATGAAATCGTAAAAAAATAATATTTTCATTTAGGAAATTATAATATTAAATTCTTACTCATTTACTTATTAAAAACATTTTTAAACATACCTATTAAAATAATATATGTAATATGTAAATAAAAATAAAGAAAAATACTTTATTTCTGGTAATTTCATAGTAAGAAGCTTTCTGTACACATAAAGTTGACGATGTAACTGGGTTAATTCCTTAATACTTTTCCGAAGGACCCATTTAAAACAGCCATGTTCTACATCCATTGTAAGCCTATATTATAGAAATCGTTTAAATCAGTGTAAAATTTGCTTAATGTTAATTCACCATTAATTTTTGTGGCAAAAATTTCGATAAGGGATTTTAAAATTTAAATACTTCTGATAAATGCTATTTGAGCAAAATTCCTAAATAATATTAAATGAATTAAAATGAAACTTCTGTAAAATAAAAATTAAAAATCATATTATATATATATATATTTCCTCAAGTATTCAAAACAGAATAAAAACCCATTTTATTTTCAATTATAAGAACATTTTCACAATTTTTGTTTTGTTAAATAATTCATGTTTTTTTATTTAATATTACAATATTTTTTCATTTGCTTGACATCCGTTTTCGTTGAAAGAATTTTACTCCAAACGAATATGAAAAATAAATTAACAGATGTTGAAAATTGCATTCGAATTAATGAACAAAATATATGTGATTAAAAATCGTATTTCAAAAGTCGGAAAAAAACGAGATGAACTATATTTTATGATATAAATATTTTAAAGTATAACTTTAAATGCATCGATTTTTTTTTTTTTTTTTTTTTGTTATTATTGTGAAAATATATTGATTATTATTATATATCAGTATATTTTATATTTCAATTAAATATATTGATATTTTTCGATTAGAATTGGAAACCTAAGAAAATCTAATCCGTAAAATCTTGTCAACGGATCAACATAAATCGCTAAATAGTTCTATGACAAATAAATACAAGTAATTTTTTAAAATTTCATTTGAATATGACGCCCCTTGAGTCAACTTTTTACTATACTGTTTAATGTTAAAAACTATTTATACTATTAAAATGGTGCAATACATTTCTTGTTTTGTCAAACTTATGTCCAAGATTATAGGAAAAAAGTTATTATTTTGCATTTTGAACGAGTTCAAAGACATACACAAGTATGAATAATCCACATGTATGTTTAGTTTTATATATAATAAATCATGAAGAACAATGCCTTGTAAAAAAAAAAAGAGAGAGAGAGAGAGAAATATTACAAAAACGCCAGAAAAGAGTTCTGACTCAAACGTATATATTGAATTCCTCGATCAACAACAATTGTAATGTAATAGCCAGCTTTTGTTCCATTTTATCTTTCTGGGAAATTCAAATACTCAACGACTATTGTCTGAATCTTTATCACCAAACATTCAACTGCTGCTGAAAAGAATGCAAAGACAAGGGATATGTTAGCATTTTTAAAGTTATAAGCACTTGAAAAATCTTCAAATAACAATTGTGGTATTCTCACGTCTTTTCAAGCATGTACTTGTCATGTATTCTTCGAATGTGCGGTTCACAGATAACTTATCATATTCAATATGCCTAACTGATAAGGCACTATATTATTTTAATGATACTATATCACTCATTACTGCATATATGCCTCACCTAAGAAGAAAAACAGTAGAAAACTCACAATTGATAAGAGATTTCAAAGTTTTTATTCATAGCTCAATATCTTTTTACAACTACACTAGGAAACCTTCAGTATAAAATGTAAATAACATTGTACGTTACTTTTCTCGAATCTCTTAATCAGTGAAATAGTAGAAATGAAAATATTAGTAACCGTAGAAAAATATTCGATAACGCATTCTCAATCCGAATACTGATTATCAATTATATTTATTGTTTATCTTTGCAGTAAGGAATTAAAGGATATATATCATTAACTTGTATATCTTTTAATTCGTTAATTAATGAAATTTCTATAATATAATTTATTAATAACTTGGTATATTGTTGACAATAATAAATCAATTTTTAATAATGATTAAACTTCCTAAAATATAAAAATAAAGTGTTTAAACGAATAATATTTCTATCAATGGCAGATACGCGGTGGAATGTATAAAAGTAATAACGGATAGATAGATATAGATATGGATAGATAGATATATATATAATGATAATTATTAACTTAAATTTATACAAAATAAGAAATGTAATTTATCAGAGAACTAAATTAATCAAAATTTGAAATCGAAAAAGTACTGAAGAAAATTTATATTTTTATTACCATTTTGTTAAATCAACTAAAATTTATAGCACTAAATATATCTTTAAACGTTCAAGCATTCCTTTATCATTCTTATTTTATTCTCATTTTATTTTAATAAAAAATTGAAGTGTGTCGCAGTAGCTAAATTAACACAATGATTCTTTAATTACGTTCAGAAAGTAAGGTTTATTTCTGATTTTTTCATATAAACTTTTATAATTTTTTTTTCTTTTTTTAATGTTTTAATTTGGTTAATTTAAAATTGTAGCAAAATATACCTGAATATCTGAATTAAAAGTAATAGTTTTTATCGTTATATATGTCCAATATCTTTTATATGTGTACTATAATTGTGAAAGAAATTTTAAGAATTCTCTAAACTTTCTTTATTTTCGATTCATCAATTCTCATTTTAGTAACCGACCAAGGAAAATAATTGTGATAGTTTATGTAAAAAATGTAGCTCAGTATCAAAAATACAATTTTCCATTATAAGAATTTTATAATAAGTTTTACGATATAAATATCATTGTGGAAGAACAGTAACACGAAAATTTACTGATAAAATTATAGAAAAATACCAAATATGATAATGATTACTTTTATTGTAACCCTGCTTATGAAAATTTCTAAAATTAAAAACGTACAGTAGTGTAAAAGAAATATCTATAATTTATTTTAATTGTATTTTACTTTAAAAAAAATGGCAACCAAATCTATATTTTATTAAGTATCACCTTCCTGTTTCATTTTTAAAATGATTTTTTTTTCTGTTCGAAAATTTGAATTAATCTTTATGAAATCAAATATTAATTGAAACTGAATCACTGAGAGGAGCCAATTGCTAAATCAGCAGCAATTCAAAAAAATCCCAATCGTTATCTGTTCCGTTAAAAGTACTTTCAAAGCGTCCTGATTTAATTTCACTTTTATCTTTCAAGCCTTCAAGGTCGTAAGAATAAAATCACTTCTTAAATTAAATCTTTTCAATCTTCAAAATAAATATAGTTTAATTAATTTAATGATATAATATAATAAAAATGTCACGTATTTGTTAAATTCACCAAGGAGAAACAAAAATTATATTTTTAGCAATTACAGAGTGAATAAAATTACTTTAATAAAAATCTTATTCTAGGAGAATAATAAGAATTTATTTAATTTAAAAAATTAGGAAAGCTTTAATAATTATCAAGAAAAAATACTATTTTTACTCGCTTATTATTCCAACTTTCCCTGACACTTTGCTTTACTTACTCTAATACTTACTCTTCTAACTATTATCTATGCGTAATTGCTGAAGGTAAACAAATAAATGCATGGCATCTCTGATCTGCTACGCTAATTACTTTGGGGACCTTTTCTCAAAGTAATTCGTTAGAAAATGTTAAAGCTTTTCATTTATTTTTGAGAAATTATTACTTTTGCCTACTGCATCAGACGTGTTTTCGTTTTTTCCAATACGCCACCGATCAGAAAACGTATTAGAACACGTATGTCTAGAGATCTGATTTCAATATTTAATAACTTCATAACTAAAGGAAATTTTTTTAATGTTTCCAATTTCATTAGCTGATCTATACGTTAAATCTCGTTTCGTGATACAGAACAGAGTTTAGAAAAGAAATAAGTCGTTAACAAATATTTTTCGAAAATATTAAATATCGTTATTTATCAAAATCGTAATTCTTCTCCAAAAACACATTACCCTCCGAAACCCACAGCCCGCAAATAATGGCCGGCTTGTCTCACTAGATAATAAAAATAGGGAAGTTTAATTATAATATTTTAATAAAAAGTGTTAAACATTTAGAGTGGCTATAACATTTTCAAATATGACCTACTAGATAACATTCATCAATCAAAAAATTACAATAAGATGTTCATATACTGTTGATAATTTAAAAAAAAAAAAAAAAAAAAAAAAAAGGATAGAATCAGACATTTTACACTCCAAAGAATGCTGTTAGACCATTAAATCACATTGAAACATCGTCTCATTCACAGTGTTTAAAAAGAAAAACTGCACTAAAGTGTTCTCGTTTAATTATTGGATATAAACTTTTGCTTTCGTAACTACAGTTTTATAATATTTAAATATTGTGATATTGGTATAAACTTATGTGAATTAAAGTTTTTATACCAATACGTCCAGCATTCAAAAAATTATGTCTATAATTATGGTGGATTCATAATCTATTGTGTCTACCACACAATGTCCTATCTTTTTTGACATTACTGTTCTTTTTAGTCCAACAATCATAGGTATCAGATGAGAATAAGATTAATAGATCCATAGCGGTCTCTCTAAATAAAAAGCTGAAAATCAGAATTGTCCTAAATTTTAAAAAAATCCATGCATCAAGGACAGACAGGCTGTACTCATGAAACAGTGAGATCTTTCAATACACAACGTGCTAAAGCTGAGGGAACTCATGAACTCATAGCGACAGTTATTCATGCAGACAGTTGTGACTCATCTGCCAAACCCTAAGCAGACAAGGCGACTTCTATTGCTCAAGTTCTTTAGGTGGCTGGGTTAAAGACAGGGCTCCCGCCGCGGTGAAATGAATAGAAGGTGAATGCGAGAGTGAATTCCTTCACAATCTATTCATATATTCCAGGTCATCTTTAAATTTAACTAGGTCTTATTATTATTATTGTACTGTAAATGAAAATAAAAATACTCTATGATAATTATACTGTAAAAGAAAATAAAAAGATTCTGCAGATTATGCATTATTGCCTGATGTAAAATTGAAAAATGATTATTTATATTTAAGGTTTCATCACAAATAATATAAAGAAGTTCTAATGAATGTGGAAAAATTTCAATAATTAGAATCTTAGAATTTGAATAGCTTGGAAGATATTTACAGATTTTCGAAACTCTAATTAATATTCGCTTTCTTAAAATAACATACATAATTCAAAATAGAATAATACTTTTGATTTTTACATGTTGAATTCATGTAATATATATTAATGTTACTACTGTTGTGAGTAAAAACAACACATAAAAATATTAATCTAGAAAAATATCAAAAAGGATTAAGAAAAATGTCTTAAAGACATAAAATTCATTCGGGGAACAGTAAAATAAGCAATCACTACTGAATGTTCAGAAGATTCAACACAATAAATATTAAATAAAATGTTTAAATTTCTCTTAAATATTTTTAAATTGTTTCATATTATTTAAAGTATTTCATTCGTTATTCGGTCATTTGTAATTTTTAGGTACGAAAATGTTTTAAATATAAATTTATCTCCAATGAAAGAGGGAAAAACTTAATTTCCCATTATGTTTTTCACTCTTTCATTGGAGATAAACTTAATGCACACACGATATAAACCTTTCCAACGTAATATGAATTAGAAAAAATGTTTAATTTAATTTATATTATAGCGTGGTATATTCTGAATTTGTAAACACAAATTTGTTAGCAACTAAAATTTAAACAAAATTTTAAATGCAGAATCATTTATTTGTATACTTAGAAAATGTTAAAATTTATTTTTATAGAACTAAAACACTTTACCAACACTTCTTGTCTTTTGAATAGATATCTTTTACGGAAATTCGAATTTCACATCCGGGTACTAATCTTTTTAAAGAAGAATCTTCAAATGGTAAAAGTTGGTCGATAACTCTTGAATATGGCAAAGAGCGCAAACCCACTAAAACAAATAACGAAAAGATAAAAGATAATATATTGTTTTATCAAAACATGTTGTGCAAAATAAAAATATCATTAACAATTCGCCAAAACTGAAATGTTATAAAACAAAAATAAGCCAAAGAAAAAAAAAAAACACCTTCATTTTTTTTTCTCTAACAGTAGGGGACAGAAAATTAACATGCGGATATGTCTTGCCAATATCAATGTCGAGAACATTCTTATTTAGTTTTCGTCACATCTTTCATGAGATAATTTTACTAAGAGACCATAATAATTTACTAATTATGCGATAATTTTACTAAGAGACCATAATAATTTACTAATTATGAGGTAGTTTTACTAAGAGACCATAATAATTTACTAATTATGAGGTAATTTTACTAAGAGACCATAATAATTTACTAATTATGCGATAATTTTACTAAGAGACCATAATAATTTACTAATTATGAGGTAATTTTACTAAGAGACCATAATAATTTACTAATTATGAGGTAATTTTACTAAGAGACCATAATAATTTACTAATTATGAGATAATTTTACTAAGAGACCATAATAATTTACTAATTATAAGTATTTAAATATTGCCTACAAAATTAAACTTACATATTTTTTATATCTTTGTATATCTAAATATTTTATTTGAGACGGATACAAATTTATGCAAATACAAATAACGAAGAAATATTGTTAGAAATATTATTTTATAAAAATAACGTAAGAAATATTTTTTTATCCAAAAATAATTTACATTTATATAATGTAATTCAAAAATGCATAAATTACTTTATTTGCTCTGTATTATAATACTTTCGTTAATATATGAACTATAATATTTTCATACATGCAGTGAAATTTAATTTAATTTAATAAATTTAATCAACATAGAAATTGTGACTTATTATGCTGGTTGAATCAAGAGAATTTTGTTCATTTATAAATTTGATTTGTGAAATGTTTAATTTTAAACATCAACTGTAACCTGAATATAATTCAAAATTGATTAATTTACAATATTAATAGCATTTCTGTGACAGTAAAATACAACTCACAATTTTTCCAAAGAAATAGGTACATTTTTTGTAATTTTGATGTAATGCAATGAACATATATCATGTTAGTTTTCATGCTTGATATTTGAAATTTTGCCAAACACACTTAAGACATTAAAACTAATGACAAATGTAAATTTTATCGCCATAAATTTCATATTTATTAATCAGTAAACTTTTATATTAAATTTTCTAACATGAACATTATTTTTTATTCTTTTATATATTCCACTAAACTATTTTATTTCTATTTTAACTAAAATTATATTATGAATATGGCAACAACATATATCTTAACACATCTCAGAATATAAATATTTTTCTCATATTTAACTGAGAGATTTTACCATGATGAATGGGATCATCAGATCTGATCATTTTTATCAAACCTAATTGGTCGTTTTAAATGTTAAATAGTTTTAAAAACTTTAAAAATTTTACACAAAAATATTGAACTGAGTCGTGCATATTCTCTTATTTTTTCTACCTTTAACTTAAAGAATTTCCTTTTCAAGCGCCATAGATCGCATTTGATCCATTTCCTTGAGAATTTGCCAAATATTCAATACAATCTCTCCGATCCAGTGAGAGTAGTCTAGGCTTTGGGGCGACCCAACATCAGATTCTATTATCAGCGAAATAAAAATAACTCTCTCCTGACGGTCACTGCTAAGTATACAATAGGATCACTTTAAAGAAGATTGATTATCAGGGTTCCCCTCCCACATGACACCACAGCATTCCATGTGTGATGTATTTTTAACTGCTACTGCCCACCTTCAGGATGTTTACCAACATTTCCACGAGCCTGTTCTCCGTAGTTGGCGTTTCTATTATCAAGAAAGGCTCAACAGACACGTCACGTGACTTGATTTCCTTGTGTTCCGCAAAATAAGGAGTCATGTTTATCTGTGGAAAGATTGACATTCAGTATCATTTACTCACATGTGAAATCCATTTGATAATGATGTGTGAGTAATACGGTTAAAGGAATGTGCGATTGATTAAAGGACATGATGTCTCAGTTCTGCAACTTTTCGCAGTAAGCATTTCTCGAAATTTCCCCAGATTTCTGAAAAAAAAGTGCATGACTGAATCCCAACTTCTATTTTTAGAGCTTTTTACAATGGCCTATAACTCTGAAATATCTCATCATACTTCGGAAAGTGTTCATATTTTAAACATAATGGAATTCAAAGATATGTTTATTTGATTCACATAAATACAAAAATAAGGAAAAAAACAGACTCTGCCACTTATAATGCTCATCGCCATTTTGGAACATTTTTTTTTATATCTATATTTTAAAAAACAATTTTATTTGCTCAGTTATTCCTATTTGGCAAAAAATAACTAAATATTTACAAAAGAAATCTTAGTAAGAAAAT
Source organism: Latrodectus elegans (assembly GCA_030067965.1). Taxonomy (NCBI): domain Eukaryota; kingdom Metazoa; phylum Arthropoda; class Arachnida; order Araneae; family Theridiidae; genus Latrodectus; species Latrodectus elegans. The sequence continues at coordinate 64,135,481 of CM057811.1, read as the reverse complement.
AATTTCGATTGAAATGTGTGGTTAATATAGGATTATCTAGTGAAAACTTTATGAACTACGCATAATTATTCATGAAGGATAATTATGTACAATGCCTAAATTACCAAATAAAATCAGCTAAATATTAGTGAGATAAAAATTTAAGTTGCACAAATTTTAACACAGCAATAATAATTAATTTATGAAAATAAGTATTATCATTAATAGGAATTAATTACTTCTCATCTTAGGTTAGAATAAAGGAAGCCAATTAATGTCCGTGGATTTTATCAAATTTACTTTAATTATCATTTTTATGTATCAATTAATGATTATATTAAATTTTCAGATTCTCCTTTATAATAGGCTTAAAAATTAAAGAAAGCATTCTTTAAAAAGGTCTTTGATTGTCGGTTTTATTAAATACTGGATGGAAATATAAATTTCTTTATTGTCACAATATGTGCTCAGTATCAATGAAATGTGAAAGTAAAATATATATCAGCTCAAATACCCGCTTAGTCGTTGGACCATGATTCAGAATTAGGTGGTTTGGCGGAGATTCAAGATTAAGTGACTCTTCAATTTAATTTAACTTAACTACTTAACCAGTTTTTTTGGGGTCAGAGACATTCCATATTATTATGTGTATATATTTACTGCGTTTTAAAGTTAGAAAAGTATGTGCGGAAAAAGAAAAATTATAAAAGTTTATTTGAGAATTTTCCTAAAATTCGATCCCTTTAAAAAAATTAGGTATTCGAAATGCTTCATTTTAAATTTTTGGAATTCATTTTCCATTAATGCAGGCTGAATAAGTATCCAAAATATAAACTTAATCTGAAAACTTTATCGATCATGTTTATTCAGTTTTTTCACCACTTGAAATGATTATTTTTGCCAATGTAAAAAGTAATACTCAAAATGAGGGGGAAATATACCATAAGTACTACACAAATGGACAACCACGACTTCCTTTATAAGAATTTATATTCTCCCCTTATTTCTTAGAATAATGAAAGCCACTTATTTTACCTTTACAAAAGAGGGTAATGACATATATTGCCTAAAGGTCCTACTGAAAAAAGGAAAAAAAAGTGCTATCACGAGCAACTTTCAGGGCGTTGTCATCAAAACGACTAGTCTGTTTTTTTTCTTCTTTGTTGAACATTGTTTTTCTGACTCACTGAAGCCATTGTCTAACATCTGGTCTGTAAATTACCACAACATGTACAAAGAAAAATATGTTTGTTTTTTTGAAAAACTAAAGCATGTTGCTCTTTTGACGAGTGAACGATATATATAAATATAATTTTTAAAGTGCTATTTTATATTTTTAAAGTGCTTTCTAAAAAAAAGGTTATTACTCAAAACAATCATCTTAAAAATAAAGAATTAAAGATTTCATCTTCCTTCGATAAATTCAAATTTTTATTGAAATCATGTAACTAAACTTGTTTGGAATCTAATATACGGCTTGAAATTTAATGTATCTCATTTTTATCATGTGTACATATTATTTTCTATAAAATTCTCAATTATAAAAAATAAAGGACTTTTCATACGAATTAAACTCCTCTTTATAAATATATTCATCATCACATTTGAGTAATACTACAATCTGTTTCTAAGTATATGCTTCAACACAGACAGTACAATTAAATGTTCAGGTTTAGCAATGAAAATGTATATAAAAGCATTCCAAACAATTTTCATTTTTAATACTCCTTGATTAAACTTTGCCTTCAATAAATACAAAAATGAAAATTCCTAACATTTACATAAAAAAATGTGTTTTTATATGCAAGGTAATGAAAAATTAATTAATTATGAATAATCTATATCTAATTTTTATATGTTGATAATAATTCTCTCTGTATAAAAATGTGAAATTTCTTAAAAAAGCACCTTTTTGTAAAGCGAACTACATAATTTTTATATCAATTTGTATCTTTTTTTGCATTTCTTGCTCTCAATATCTTTAGATAATCGCAGAAATAATACTCATTTCAGGATATAATTGTATTTATGATCTGAAGTATATAGTGTCATATATATAAACATATAAACTTTTATAAACTAAAATATATAAACTTTTGAAAGTAGTTGTTTATAGAGAGCAAAATTTAAAACTGCTCTCAGATTTTTATAAATTCGATATACAGCAATCTCCCTGAAACACAGTACTCCTATAACAAACACGTTTTCACATTATGGGATTTCATGTCCCTCTTATAACACATGTTCCCCTACATATACCTTGGGGGGATTTCCCCCTTTATTTTCCTTAATGTGAATTTTATAATGATTTGTACACTTCATACTCAATTTCGCGTACATTTACACATTGTGTCAATTGTGTTCTCATAAAAATAAGTTAAATTATTTTATAAGATTTGTAGTTTTGGAATTATTTATTTGAAATTAACTGCTATTTAGTCACATAAGTTTTTTATTTAAAATGCTCTTAGTTTGATTTTAATAAAACGCATATATTTCGTTCATAACATAGCGATTCTTTAATATCCGATTTAAATCCCCTTTAACGAGAAAAATTAAATGTAAATCATTTGTACATAAAGCGTTATACGAGCGGATTTTACGAGAATGCTCGTACAACGCGCTTTCCAGTAACGTGAAACTAATATACCATGTTTATAGGGCTGATTACTGTTATCTTTCCAGATAAAATTTCTCCCACAATTTTGATGAATGCGATTATATTTATGAGAATTATAAGAAAAACCTCATCAGAATTCGAATACTTCATACTTTCAAAGTCTTCTAAATCACTCTCATGAAATTCGTCATGAGTTGGAATTAAGTCTTCTTCGTCATCAAATTTTATTTTAGCCATCGCCTTTTACATATATAACTCCAAAGGAGAAGTTAACCTAAAAATATACAATCTATTATTTGCACTAAAAAACACTAAGTAATTTTAAATAACAAAATTCTGTATCCAATTTTAAATACATTATACAAATATTATTTTCCCCAAGAGATGAAAAGAACTAATGTTCTCCCTTGAAATAATAATCACCAAATGCATGTATTACGAGCATACCGCCAATTACTTTGAGAGTTGCTATCTTCCAGCGAGAGAAACATATACCTAGATTTCGCCGAAGAAATTACGATCTGGGGAAACAACGATATTTATTATTTACTTAGCTTAGCTTTGTTTTGTTCCACGTAATGAGCTCTCACATATAAAACTAATTAAAACAAATTGAACGGTGTGTGTGTATATATATATAGTTACAAAGCTATTAAATATTAAATTCAGGGCTCTTTTACAACACGTTGTCATAGCATGTTAAATTGGCGACATATTGGGAAAAACTATAAATACTCGTTTTTAGTGAGCGAAAACGAAATCGCAATCGTTTTTCGCAAATCGAAAAAAAAAAAGCAAATATAATAATTTTAAAAAAAAAATGCCCTTATCTACACTAAGCTTTTTGGGGGATTATAAAATATGTTAATTTGTAATTTTTGCATTTAAAAAATTGTGTTTTTTTGAAAAATTTGACTTTTATTTAATACGAAAATGTTTTCATATTTTTGTTATAAAATGTATCGTGATAATTAATAACCGATAAAAAGTATGTAAATAAATAACGTGATTTGAAAAAATATTGTCATTATGAAAAAATAATATGATTTTATGGAACTGTAATTATTATTTGAAAAATAACATTTGTCTACATTTATCTGTAAAATAATAATTTCCAGATTCTCAATATTTTCGAAAGATCAGCTTTTATTAATAAATCATGGATCTCTTACACGACTATTATAATTTAGAAAAACAAAATATTTTTTTAATATTTCAAGATAATTAATAATTATCTAATGCAACACACAAAGATATTACTATTATAATACACATTATACAGATAAATAGATAATGTGAGCTCAATATTACTTACTTTAGTAACGTTTAGTATGGTTTTGATTTTTTAAATATAGAATATTTATTGATCTTTTTATGCATTTCAATTTCGTTTCTTAGCTACTTTGATAAACATTGATTTTCTTCCCTTTCAAATTCAAAGCAAACATACTTAATAGTACTGATATTGAGATTGTTTTTTTAAGACATAACTTTAAAACAACACATTGACTCACGAAATTGCATTTTGTAGAGAAGTTCCTACCAACTTAATTTTGGTATTCTTTAGATGCGATGAAGATTTTGTTGGATATAACTGTGCGCGCACCATAAAATTCTGCGCATTTAAAATGAGAATAACATACATTATTATCTCAGCCGAAGATTATATGTTCATCGATATAATTTTTTTCTTTATTGCTATAAGAATAAAATCATGTAATCATATTAATGATGTCATCGATTGATATGCCTAAGTTCTCCTTAGTTATAGACTTATAGAACCCTTCGATGAATTCATGTTTATTCTATAATTCCAACTTATCAATGTATAAAATTTACTCGCAAATAGAATAATAATTAATTTAGGTAGATGATTCTTAACCTTGATTATCTTAATCGGATGGAATTAAATTGAACAATAAACACATTATTCTGCTAAATCTGGAGTTATAATAGCTAATCCAGACTCCCAGAACTCTTCATAATTCAAAATTAATCATGTATCTCCATAATCATATACCATAATCATAATCATAAATAATTCCCCAGTCAAATAAGCTTTTGAAGTCTCAATCTACAATGCAACGATTTATTTTCTCAAAATCATGTCAAGTAATAAATAACGTCTAGTGTTATCTTTTTATAGTTTGAAGAGATTCAAAAAACTGTTTTTTGTTATAGAAATTTAACATAAGGAATCTTACGCTGTCAATTTTCTGAGATTTTTTCTATGTCTAGCCTGCTTATGATATTTGGTGATAAATTAAAGCTCACAAGGATGACTCATTTCATCGTAAAAATTATCAAAACCGTTATAAAACAGAATATAATTATTTTAATAATATTCAAAACAATAAAATCTTTTACAAAGACATTAGCTAATATTTTTTAATTTAGCAAAGTTTCTTTTAACAGTATTAATGTGCAAACCATTTAATATGCAGATGCTTAGAACAGAAACTTATACGGTAACAATGATTCATTTTATCCATTAAAATTGGAAAAATCAGCCAATGTTAGGAGTAAAAAGAGATTCGTTAGTTTTTGCGAAGTTCCCTCAACTGTCATAGAAAAATGATTACATAATCTAAAAATTATATTGAATAGCAAAATTAAAAATATATTTAAAAAATAATTTATAATGAATCAAGCATTCCTAGAAATAAAAATTTTAAAATAAATTTGTTAGAATTTGTGAATAAAAATCTATACACACTTTTATAACTTTGGGAACTTTTGGCGATTTTATTGTTTGTGGCTATTTATCTCTATATATAAGTACTTTTAATCAATAAAATAAATTTAAACATATGCTTAAAATGAATAAATATAGCAAAATACGATGATTATGAGCAGAAAATGTATTATTATAAATGATGCTAAGAACTTCATTTAGATGTTATGAGGCTCTGAGCCTAGTGGAAATAAATCTTTATATAATATCTATCATTTGCTAAAACTAAATTTCCATTTATTAATATTAAAACCTAATACATAAACTCTAAGAAGCTTAATTCAGAGCCCCTTTATCTAGATCTTATTTATTTGAATTCTGCATGTATATATGATTTCACCACCAATTGTGCCAAATACTTTTGATTACAAAAGCTCAAAAAATACTAGGTAAAATCCTAGAAAAACCCACACCTTTATCAACAAATTGAAAAAAGTGCTAAGCCAGGACGAAATTCCAGAAATAATTAGAGGTTTATCATATCTATTGTATTGAAAAAGTGTTTACCATATCTATTGTATTGAAAAAGTGTTATCTAGATTGGCGCAAACCAAAATTATCGCCATCCAAAATCATTCGCGCCAAGGGTGTGGGCTCTGCCAGGATCCAACCAAAATATTAATTTAAAGAAAACGTTTATGAAATATTGTTTATTCTTTATTCCTGGTCATAAGTATTTTAAAGAAATTGTTTAGCATTCTGCTGTATTATAGTGTATGTGTTAAAATATTCTATAACTATTCATTTTAATATAGCTTTGGATGTCGTCAATTTTCCATTTAAACGTATCTATTCAAATAGTGATCAAAAATGTTACGATATTCCACAATTTATATCACACAAGTAAGCATTTTCGAGAATGTGGTTCAAGTCTATTATTTCTATTTGCTATAAATTGTGTTTATTAGTAAAAATTCAATTTAATTTTAAATTATTATAATCACATAAGTATTTAAAATATATACATACAGTATTTTCATATAAGTTTTAATTGAAACAATACAGTTTAAAACAAACTTGTCAGTCAGTAATTTATGTCAGTAATCTAAATTTTAACGATTTACTTTCAAACTTAAATATTTAAAGTAAAAACATAAAATATATATAGAAAAGATCTATAAATTTGAAATAACATTTTACCTATGTAAAAAGTATATTATTCCAGGCAATTTAATAGAAACTTACTTTGCAAATATATATATTTCTTTTCACATACTTTTCTAATTGTTTATTTCTTTCAGCTAAAAGTAATATTTAACATGACCCATTTACATAAATTTAAATCATCTTCAAATGAAGAATTCGACACCTGAGCAAGTATCTGCTTTCCTTTTTTTTAGATTTACATCAGCAGATCGATAATATTCGACACAATTAATCCTTCAACAAATTATACATTTCACGTATAAAATTGATAATTCGTAAAATTAAGAAATAATTGTATGTAACGTGCATAATTATTAATAATTGGTACTATGATTTTAAGAGCATGGGCACATTATCTTCCAGTCATAAAAGCATGCACTTTTTATCAACTAATCTACTTATTTTTAGTTTAAAATTGGGTTAAGTTTAAATTACATTATAACTGGTTGAATCGAAACTGGTTTTAAATGATTTGATTTCTTAACTTTTTTTATATGTCTTATTCTTCTTCTTAAATGGCCAGGCAGCCTAGGATAAGCCTTCGCCTTCCTCAGAATTGAATTCCAAGCTCATCTCTTCCATGGTCATCCAGTTAGTTATCATTTAAGTCCGTTTCCAAACAGTCAAGCCATCTAAGTTTAGTTCACCCTTTTTTTCAGGTGCCGAATATTCTGGCCGAGAAGATAATTTTCGTTACACGATTTTTATCCATTCTCCACAGGTGTTCTGCCCATTTAATTCTCTGACTCCTTGTATATTTTACTATATCTTGTTCTTTAAAAGATTTATAGAGTTCAGAGTTAGTTTTCTTACATGTCTGTTGGCTAAAATTTGATTACTTCAGCAATTTCCTAGAAACATGAGAGGCAATAACTATGCTTAGAGTTTATCAGCCACTCAAGTTTTTATTGAGTATGAAACGCCACGAATTTCTTATACTCTGACACAACAGAGCAAGTAATAAGAACTAAGATTTTATAATGTTGACAAATATTATCAAATGCGTGAAAAGTAATACAATTAGAAATTTTTAATACGTGAAACAAAATCAGATCGTTGATGAAAATCGACACACACAACGACAGGTCATTCATATGTAAATGTCTGATATTTTACCTAATAGAAAATTTATTTTCCATGAGTCATTAAATAAAGATAGTTTAGATCGCCATATGATTTTCACAGTCTGTTTCAATAAATCTAATGCCCTTTGTTACTATGGAAATCAATATAACATAAATATAAAAAAATACCAAACTAATATTATTTCCCATATTACATTTACGACACAAAAGTTTAATATATAGAATTAAAATAGCTTGAAACGCTTTGCCTCTCTATGTAAAAATGACTGACGAAATAGTTTGGTGATCTTTTAAAATATACCTTCAATCTCGTGTTATTTTGATATAATTTACTGTTAGCAAAACTTACAGTATAATCCAGAAAAAATCATAGCATGCCTTTTGACAATGAATAGTGAATAACGTAATAGCTGAAAAACTAAGAATAATCAGGAAACGGATAATCAGTTACTCCAGACATCGGAGCTAAAATTACTGGAGAATCAATAGCCAAATTTCCTATTTGGAGGGACACAGGCTTTCTAGTTGCTAAAAAATGTATTTTTGACACTGTTATAAGCCACTATTATAGCATCTCGCAGAAATGAACTTGTGGCAGGTGGAAATTGTAAAACCAGGAACAGGAATGCCAATGTTACATATCTCTGCCAGATTTGTTCCCTTCCCTCCTAGTAGATTTCTCATTGCTGCATTGCCTTCACAGTTGCTTTGGCTAAAGTAATATATTAACTTTTCTTGCATTTTTTCGGATTTCCACTAACAAACATACTATTCTAATAAATTTGTCAGGCATGAGTAAAAGCTGCTTCAAGGTTTTCACCGACAGATTATGGATTGTATTCACCTATCACAGGAAAGGAAACTTCTTCTATAGATGTGCTTGCAAAAATCAGAAACAAAAAATTCATTTCTTGCTGTTCAATAAAAACAAATAGATTTGAATTTAGCACCATCCATTCCAAAAATAAAATGTCTCTATTAATAAGATACAAGAAGTCGCCCTTTATTACACATGATTGTTACTTTTTGATATTTTGCTTGCTCTTAGATAAAATCCAAATTCAGTTAGTGGTTCAAGTTTCTCCGTAGTTTAGAAGTAGAATTATACTTATCAGAGTAAAGGACTTTCCAGGTTTAATCTAATGTATTGTTGAATAGTATAAAATAAGAGTTGTGCTTCTTCTTACATGCACATGAGTCTGAAAGTAAACGAACTTGAAATTGTCCAGTTCTTTTTCTGAAATTGTCCAGTGCTGTCAATGTCATGGTTTTTATAATAAAAAAAAGTCTGTGTCTAGTATCTTTATGCAAGGTGGAGGTAGCGAAAAAGATATACAGTATCTGGTTGTATCGGGAAAATTTGACAAAGAGCTACGTTATCAAATATTCGCTTAGTGGATCCTTCACGGAAATAATGCAAAACATTTCGTTTGACCCTGTTTTCTGTAATTAAAATATATTCTCCATGCATCTGACTGTAATGTATCCTTCTAAATCAATGGATTTCCTGCTTTTGTCATTTCCAGTCATGCATTTTTTAAGTGAGACAAGCCACGGTCAACTGGTTGCCCCCTCCCAGGTTTCGAACCCTATAAGTCCCACTGGAAAAAAATAAATATCTAGTTTTAAACGGAAAATCTTTGTTTGAAAAAATATTTACTATTTTCTTAATTTTTTTCAAAACATTCTTTTGTACTACGACATGGGCGAAATAAGCATATATTCATTACTTTGAAAAATATTTTTAAATTTTAAAGAATTTTTTTTAACTTTAAAGTAATTGCAAAACATTTTTTTGAGAAGCGTTGCTGTGTGTGTGCTTATTTAAAATATTAAAGCATTTTTATTATGTTACTTCCTGGAAATTGATTTCCTTATTATGCCATGACATTTTCATTAATTAATATTTTATCATGTTATTTAATTATTACTATTTTATTTCATACAAAAACCGTTAAAATGATAAAACTTCTTCTCAAGAGAATGAGTTAGAACATATTTAGAAGTCCTTTTTCCTGGTAAAATTAATTTCACTCTCATTTATTATTTTTTTTAATTTCAGTTCAACCTGAACTTTTTTAACGTATTTTACTTAAGAGTGATTGACCTCAAAATATATTTTCTTTAGAACAATACACACATTTTTAAGAATAATGACAAAACAAATCCCATTCATTATTAAGATTATTTTACAAAATATTTGAAAATAAAATAGATGATAAATATATATGTACGAAATACTCAGAATTACAGACAAAAATGTAAAAAACCAGTGAACTTTAAGTCTAGACACGTCTCGATTTTTAAATTTCATTTTTTTAACGTTAGTGAACAAAAGATAGTATTTATATTAAAAAAATACAAGATTAATGGGGATTTAAAACTAAATTAGAATATTTTAGTAAAAAATTAAACAGTAAAAAAAAAATTGTATGAGAACAAACAATTTCGAAATGGATTGCAGGTTTTGATCTTAAATACTTATTTTTATTTTTTATCAGGAAAATGTTAAATGAATATAAAACAGCATGTAATTAAAATGAATGCATGAGAAGAGATTTTTTCCACTAATAAAAAGTCTAAAGATTATTATTCGAGTCTTAACAGTTTCATTTTAAAGAAATGTTTTAATGGTATAGCAGGGAATACTCACAGAAGTACGAAAAACTATCAATTATTTTGATGAGGTAAGCAACATTTTATAAACCTAATTTCACTTTTTTATAACTTTTTTAAACCTATAAAAATAGTATTTAAAATTTTAAATTATTTGCATGCATATAAAAAAATATATTATGATTGTTTGTCAGAATGTATTATAATTCCATTACATTTGAGGAATTTCTAAAAAATTTAGATTGCTTGTTTGTTATCACCAAGAATTAGAAATGTTATTAAAAGGCTAAAGAAAAAATGGATGTAATGTAAAATTCGCAAATCATTGAAGATTCGCTAGAATTTAGAACACTCTTTACTACCTCGACATTAATAAGTTATATGGTAATTTGCACCTTATCTACGCTTTTAAGAAGATTGGTGATGCAAGGATAAAAATAGAGAATAAATTGTAAAATAGAGAACAGAATTTGGTGCATATGTTTCTTTTTATTTCGAATGATTAATTATTCTTATAAAAATACGGGTTCGGTGTAGAATCGCATCTCCTTGGTTTGGTGAAAAATTTGGCAATATATCTTGGCGATAAAACTTATTTTCAACTGTATAGTCGAAGGTCATTATTAGGCGTCTGAACATCTGCTGTATATTGCCTTAAAGAAGGATTTTCTAGATAACAAGGAAAAAAATTAGAAAATCTTCAAGCTTTCACCTTGATAGATGCACATACAAAAACGAAATACCCATCTACTGTCGCTCAGTATCGGCTAGGATCGAATCCGCGACCTCTTATTCCACAGAGCGCATTATTACTTAGCTAAAATGGAGAGTCCAAGAAATAGGTTTATAATCCAAAAAAAAAAAAAAAAAAAAAAAAAATCCTACTTTCTCATCATAAAGAGAAGTGGGGAAAGAAAAGAATATTTACTGTTTTATTTATTTATTTAGTTAGTTTTGAAAAGCTATTATATTCAAAACTAGAAATAATAAATATTTTTATAGCATTTGTATTTACGCTTTTATCAATACTTCCCTGATTAGAAATGCATTGGATCGCGATGAAAAGAATTCCAAATTCAATATTTAATAACTTTGCGACTGAGAACTTCCAAAGAATTTAAAATTTTATTTGATGTTTTTAAATGATAATTTTGCGACAAGAAACAGTATTTCGAAAAAAATTAAATAAATAATAAGTAACGCTATGTTACTTATTATTTATTTAATTTAAGTTTTTTATGTATGTTTTTTTCCTGAGTTTTCCTTTTACTTACTTGAAATGTGACCCGCAAAACCTGGCGAATTTGTCGTAAATAGATCATTTAAATGGAATAAAAAAAATTTCGAATAAAATTGTGCATTATTCAACACATACTTCACAAGAGAAAATTATTTCTTCATCAGAGAAAGGAATCTTTAATAAGAAAGTAAAACTAATATAGAAGCAGCCATATACTATAGTATCAAACTGGATTGTACTGCTGATACTTTGCATACGAAAAACACTTTAACCATTATTAGGGACGTAAATTTTAAAGAGAGAAGAATGAATATAAATGAGTCACACACAGATAAATTTTATTCAAGAAATTAATGTCTCTCAAGCGCGAGCGACTGTAGGTCTGGTAAAAATCCATTGAAAAATTAAACAAGTCAGATTTAAGTAATATGAGCTGTAGATGTGTACAACAAAGGTAAAGATTGAAATATAAAGGTGTACAAACATAGAATAATTGCTTTAAGCTGTTGCAATTTGTGCCCCTTCCCTATTATTTTTCATTTATTAATTTGTGATGCCACACCCAGTATATATGTTATAAAAAAAACTCTTTTGATCTATCTCAACATTTATATTGCATCTATCTGTATCTGTGAAATTATGAGAAATTGTACATAAGCATTTTATGTTATTTTTAAACCATTAAGTTACACTCGTTGAAGATCTAAAATAAAGTGGATTAACGTAGTGTATATACAGATATTGAACAAATTTCGAATGCTTTAAAACAATTTATTAATGTATAAGTAACACGGTGATATCCAAAGTTAAAAGCTTATTTGATTCGATACAAGAAATGCTATTTATTTTATGTTCAATAGTATGGTTCACAGTACTGTCAAACGTTAAAGTATAAATAATCAAATTCAATAAAGAACAATTATTCTGTTAATTAGTATTGTAACTAAAATTAAAACTAAGATCATTCTTTAAAAAAAAATTAACATTTTTAGACGAAACAAAGTTGATAGCATGTTATATTTGAACATTTGAAAACATTATACTGAAAAAAATTTCGGAAAAAAAGGTTATATATTCTGAAATAACAGAAGATTAAATTGGGGTGGAGAAATTTCGACGCTATATTTTTAACACTGTAATTGTTATTGCTAGTATACAAATGGAAGATAGATTTCAAAGTTCTCCAAATATTATTTTATTCCGAATAACTGACATGAAAATGTTATAAAAACATGAATTAAAAAATTCCAGAACATTTTGAAGTTTTATTCCAAAAATTAAAAATCGAAACGAAATCCAAAAAACTGGTTTGGTACGGTATTCGATTTTGAACGAGAGCTGCAAATAACACGCAAAACACTGCATTATGTACTAAATGATAATTATGAGTTATTTCAAAACGTATAAACTAAGTTAAAACGTATTTACGTTATTAGTTTCTAAGTCAATTGCTGAATAATCCTCTTTCAGGCAATTAAAATTAATAAAGAATTGTCATCAAGTTTTGGTGCTAAGCATTAAAGTACATTTATTCTATTAAGCAACGAAAAAGAAATTAGGAAAAATTGTAATATCTTTGAAATAACTCTGTTGATAAAATGAAATCATGCATTAAATAAGCGCACATTTATTATGTTCACGTTCGTAATTTTTTTCTTAAATTTAAAGCCCTGAATATGTCTAGGGTGGTCATTGTAAAAAAGAACGACTCTGCCTCTACCTAACTGGAACGAATATTTAAATAGAAATGTGTCAAGAAAATCGAGAAAATGCCAGATAGGAATGTCAAATCCTTAGTTCTTGGTATCTTTTCGATGAATCTCAATTCGCAAAAATCAAGTCTTATCGAAAATTAGTTAGAGAAAAAGAATGCATGAAGTGTAACTGGTATTAGTCACATTAGTATTCCGGATTGATAAAAGATTCCAGAAAATTTTTAATTTAAAAGCCCAAGTTTACTCTGGATACAGTTTTGCAACGATGTACTAAAGAGAACTTGAATATGACAGCAAGAGTGAGTGGGTTATCACACGAATCTTCCTTTGTCATAAAATAAAAAGTTTTGTAATCCTTAGTTACTTTATATTGTTCTCCCAAATGTGTAAATTCACTTTCATTCTTGATTTTGGACATGAAACTAAAAATATCGCTCATATTAAGTTTTGTTGAGAAAACAGATATAGAAAATTCGTAAAATATATTATTTAAAAAAAATATTTCGTTATAATTCAAAAAGAAGATTGAAGATAAAACTTATTTTTCACAATATGGATAAATTGGATTAACTTTTAACAGATTAAAATAATATTGGAGCAAATGAATGTAATTGATCAACACTAAATAATTTAGTTCATAGGGAAAAAAAGAACCGAAAATTTTACTTTCCATCACATATTAACCCAAAGAAATACAATCAGGAAGAAGTTCTGAAATAAAAATATTTAATATAATAATTGAATATTTTTATGAAAGTTTAGAATTATTATACTCATTTTTTTTATTCTTAAAAAATAAATGGTAAGAGCTTACCACTCTAAAGTAAGCCAATTCATAAATATTTTCCATCAAAATAAAAATTTATTTCCAGTTTTTTTATGAAAGGGAAATAGTTCTTTTACTCATAACTCATCTCACACAAATCACTTGCTGCTTTCCTTATTCAGTTTTCATTTACAAATAATATTTTATCATGATTTTAAGGTAAAGCATATAGTAATTAATTTTTATTCATTTTAACAAGAAACGATACTGAAATTTAGTTATATTAGATCTGGGGATAATATACAACTAAATCACGCAATTTAACCTCTTAAAATATACAATTAAATTCCAATATTATAAATTTAAATGAAAGAACAACAAAATTCAAGACATCGAATTTTAACACAATAAGATTAGATCATAAGATTCAAGGTATTATATATAAAATATAAACTAAAAGACCGAGATATCTCTGTACACTACTGGTCAATTATAAATACTTATTTCCAAACAAAAAAGAACATTAAAAATTAGCCTAATTTTGCTGAATTGCGATGCTTAATAAGCATAATTGCACAAATAATTTTAAAATACAAAAATCTCTCACAAGAAATTCGAATTCTAATTTTCTAGACGGTCCCTGAATTCTTACAATAATTTAGTAGAATGTTGCTTATACATGTTTGACTATAATGGTTAAAAAAATGGTTCAACTATCTTTAAAAAGAAACTATTCAAGACATTCATTCAGATTTACAGGAATGGATGTATACATATTTAATAAAATTGACTACCAATTTTGAAAATTGATAGCAATTTTACCGAGTATCAAACATTGTTGAAAAAATTATATAAGCTTATTCGCACGTATAAGATCTTATAATAATAGTATATTCATAAATCTTAATATATAAGCAAATTAAATAAAATATGCAATTTTGTGGAGATGTGTATTTTCTCAAAATATACAGCTGCTTAAAATTGATATTAAAACTTATTTAAAGGTATAAAAAAGGGATTTTGGCTCATAAACTAATATGTATTTTTTACCTAATTGACAAAGACATATTTCTATTTAATATAGCCTGTTTATATATTAAAAAAAATCTTTTTTAATACATCACCAAAATAAACTCTTTACATATTTTACAAATAATTTATTTCGAGTATAAACCTGGTCTTCACTGAAATAAATTTGATTCGAATAAATCAATCTACTTGGAACATTTTTTTTTTTTTTTTTTTGATTTACAACAGATAATTTAAAAAACAAGTAGTTAGTGATTCTTCTCAGAATTTCAATACATATTTAAATTTAATTATAAGCACTTTATAAGAACCACCACTCTCAATTAGTAATATTTAATTCTGATAATGAGAGAATCACTACTAAATTAATTTTACAGTCAAAATTATTAATATAGCATCGATGATGAAATTATTTTTTAAAATATATATATAACTTGACTATTCTGTCACTTTATGTAACCAGGATAATTCCACAAGGTTACTGATAGTTTAAAGAAGTTCCCAACTACAATAAACACTCACATCAGAAGTAGGAAACGAACAATTAAACTAAATGTGCTAGACTAGTAATAATTTAGACAACAGCAAGACGTTGACATGAAATAGAAATTATTTTCATACTCTTGATTGACAATAATTTTTAATCAAGATATGAGGCCTATCAAGCTATTTCAAATCATTTTTAAAAATTTAAGAAGTTGTTTATGGTTTTATTTGCTAATACACCATTTCCCAGAGTAGAATGGATCTGAAAGTCTTTACTTTATGCACTAGAATCAAGACTAGAAATCTTAAAGTGGATATTAAAATAAGTTTAGGGTTTTGCTGATAAGTCTAATTCTATGTATTTTATTATCTATATTATTTCGGTTGAAATATGGAGTTTGGGGCTTAGGTGGTCTTTATAAATGAGCTTAAATATAAATCTAATCTTATTAGTGCAGCCTTTCAAGAAAATAGAAGTACAAAGAGCCTAATAAATGTATAGTCACTTAAATCTATGTTGCTGGGCACTTTTGATGAAAAATCATTTAAATTGTTTTAAAAAAATTAGCAACACATTTTTGTAACTGTGAAATTTCTGGCATAATATCTTTTCTTTTCATGGAAATAAAAATGTAGCATAAAATCATTTTACTATGATAAATTGTTAAAAATTATCATAATAAAATATTTTTATATGAATTAGGTATGAATTAAATGATGTTTGGTAAATTCTTATAAGAAATTGTTTTACTTACCCATTTTAAACATATATGTTATATATATATTGAATGTCAAAACTAACCAAGTTTTTGTTTAACTAATATTATTGTCTTTTGTTAACATAAAATATGAAGAATAACAAAAATAAAATTGGAATTTTTACATTGAATTATATATTTTAAAATATCTTTTTTCACATTAACATTTTTTTTTTTGCACTTATTGATCATTTGGTTACAATTCAGTTGATTAGAAAATGAAATTTTTGTTAAAATAATAATTTTTGTTCACAAAGCAAACATATTTTAAAATAAAAAATATTTGCAGTTTGTAGAGAAACTTTGAATTACAACTTATACATAAATATAGACTAATTCCATAAAAATATTTTGTTTAGCAAAATCAGAGAAAAATGTACTGAACATTATTTCGTACTGCAATGAAATGAAGTCAGGGTCTTAAAGAGGTTTTAAACTTGCAAAGACTCTATTAACAGATTAAAAATTTAAGTGAGAGAGAAAGGTTTTAAAAATCAGTATATCCCATATTAATTTATTAGAAGGATAGATTGAAACATTTTCATTGATTTGTTAGGATCAAAAAAATTACAAATCATTGAACAACAATCTTCCATACTTGGCTTTTATACTTTACTATTTCAGCATTAATTTCAAATAAAAATATATTGGAGAATTAATAGAATTATAAAACACTTCCTTAGCAAGTAACAATCTACTACAGCATTTTTTGCAACAAGTAAATGTTGATACATTGCAACACACATATTAAAAGATCAATATAGTGATTCTACAACATGAGTTCTAAAAATGAATAAATAAAAATTAATACAAATGGAAAATACAACAACATGTTACTATTGTATGTTTCCAATTCCTTTGACTTTGAAGTGAAAAAAATTTTCCTCGTTTCAACATTATTTTTTAAAAAAATTAATCTTTCATTCTATATATAAGAGTTATTTAATAATCTCTTGATGAAAAAGTATTATACAAAATAATTTTATGCATTAAATATGATAAGATAAAGGCAGAAATGCAATTAATTCCAAAATATTTTTTTATAAATGGTATTAGAAAAACTTATCCATAACCTGTGATAATTTTTAACACTATAAAAATGCAAAAGCTATAGTAATGCTTAGATATATATTAGTACTGATATTACCAAAACCTGTATATTTTTTTGGATTGTACCAAACTATAAATAAGAAAGAAGAAATTTTCAGCAATTCTGTCATTTTATGAAGACTTATGATGAATCTATTTGTTTTTTATAAGTAGAATAAAGGATAATTTTCAAACTTTTTAATAAAGATTAATTAAATTAAAATTTGAATGTCTATATAGTATGCCATCAAATAACCAAAGATAAATTAATAATTTTTAGCACACAGAGAATCAGGTCATAAGAACCTGACTTACAGTACTTTCTGAGAAAAGTTATGTTATTCTTTGTCATATATCAATAGCTTCTGCCAATAATAAGTAAATGACATTTAATATAACTATAAAAGTTAATGTATGAAAAACTGATGAAAATTTATATGTAAGACAACGGAAAAATACATTTCTATACACAAATTATTGAGTTAAAAAAATTGTCATATAAAAACTATGGAAAGAGTTTACACACACTTATCAGAACCATTTAAATTCTAAAATACACTACTGGCCATTAAAGTTGCTACACCAGGAAGAAATGCAGATAACAAAATGATATTTATTGGACAAATATATTATACTAGAAATAACAAGTGATTAAATTCTCAAAAAAATTGGCTGGATAGATCCTGAGAAATCAGTACCCAGAACAACCACCTCTGGCAGTAATAACAGCAGTTATACGCCTGGGCATAGAGTCAAACAGAGATTGGATAGCATGTACAGGTACAGATGCCCACACAGCTTCAACACAATGCCACAGTTCATCAACCATAGTGACTGGTGTTTGGTGACGAGCCAGTTGCTCGGCAACCATTGACCAGACGTTTTCTATTCGTGAAAGATCTGGAGAACATGCTGGCCAGGGCAACAGCAGAACATGTTCCGTATCAAGGAACGTCCGTACAATACCGACAACATGCGGTCGGGCATTATCCTGCTGAAACGTAGGGTTTCGCAGGGCTCGAATAAAAGGTAGAGCCACGGGTAGTAACACGCCAGAAATGTAACCTGCACTGTTCAAAGCACCGTCAATGTGAACAAGAGGTGACCGAGACGTGTATCCAATGGCACCCCATACCATCACGCCAGGTGATGGGCCAGTATGACGATGACGAATGCACGCTGCCAGTGTGCGTTCACCACGATGCCGCTAAACACGGATGCGACCATCATGATGCTGTACACAGAACCTGGATTGAAGCACAAACAAAAAATAGTGATAATTACTAATTCTAAATCAATTTCTTTTAAGTTGAATATAATAATTTACAATTCTAGGTTTTATTAAAATTCCTATGAAATTACTTAAACGAAATACTAAACACATATTGTGATTGAATATAATAAATTATAAATATGTCTATATATAGAACAATCAAGAAATTTGTTCAAACTGAAAATCGATGATATAAATTTTAAATAAGCTTTACCATTACAAAAGGGCATACTCATTCATAGAAATGCCAATTATCCAAAAATGTTTTGGCATTTAAAGATAAAAAAATATAGGTATGTAAATAAGCATGCTTTTAAAATTTTAAGAATTATGTTTCTTAATTTTAGTTGGTTAATACAACATAAAAGCAAACAGTTTATCAAGCAAGTTGCTTTACAGATTTATTAGATTCTCTAGAAAAATGTTAAAAATATAATAATTAATAAATTTTTGGTTACATTTATGCAAATTATTCATAAACATATCATAAATAACACTGATTTCTTTTGGAATAATATTTCATAGAGCTTCATATACTTTATCCAAATTATAAAATAACTGTATTCTAATTATAATATGAAAAGAATTATTTCTCAACTATAAAATAATTCGGGGTATGGTGTAGAAGTGGGTACATCTTTGTGAAAAATTTACAATAAATCTTGGCAATAAAATTTAATTTCTGGTAACCCTGGTATTTTAGCTTTTGTGTAGTGGCAAAAGACATCTTGTTAGTACCATCTTGGCTTCAAAAAATCATCCAAAAATCAAGGCATTCCTGATTATAAACTTTTACCTTAACTTGTATTAAAGAACATTAATTGTCTAAAAGAATTCATTTTATTCGATTAAAATTTATGAGTGCCTTTAGTAACAATTATTATACAAAGTCGATGACAGATATAAGAATTCAGTTGGAAAGAATAAAAATAAATAACTTAAATCCCTCATGTAAATATATCTAGGTAGAATGAAACACAATATATTTAGTAAGTTTATTGCTTAAATGGTTACATTTTTTGGTCTATATACAAAATTACGAATATTATATTTTTAATACAAAAGACAATTGCAATATTGATCAAAAAATTTGTCTCAACAAAATGACAATTTCCCATCTTTAAGCTTAGTCTTTATTAATACACTGTTTCTTTAATAATCTAAGGTTTCTATATTCAGCACAAAAATTTTTCAATTGATTTTGTAATGAAGCAATTTGCAAAGCGGTTACAGTAGCTTGCTTAAAACGCATCTGACTTTTCTTTAAAACTTCAGGAACTAATACACCAAACCATTTTAAAGGATCACTATACACAACCTGAGCTGCTTCTAAATTTGAATCCTCTTTCTTACTTCCATCAAAATCATGTGAACTAATCGTTACATTTTTAATTCCTTCACAGAGTTTATCAGAATCAGTTGAATATATTTCAGTATCTTTAACATCTGATTTACTTAAATCTACAGGCATAAAACTTATACATTCAACTCCTTCCAGCATATTTAGAGAACTGCTTGATTTTAATGTTGATTTTAAATTCGAAGTGTCTATTTGTAACATACTAATATCTTGTCCACGCATGAGATATCGACTTTTTGCCATGTTGATAAACCCTTCTTTTAAATTATCTTCTAAATATTGTCGCTCCTTAAGTATTTGTGTTAAAGAAGCGAGTATAGATATGGATAATGCATCCAATTTTTTGTTAATTACATTTATATCACATTCTTTGGACATAATGAGATTATAATATAAGCAACAGAAAGCAAAAATTCAATCAACAAGCAGAAAACAAAACTAAGCTGATGCATACACAACAAACAAATTATTACGATTGAATTCTGACTGGTGTAAATTTCAATTAAATTAAAACTTCAGATATATTTAATTATTTTAGTCAAAATAATTGTAAAATATAATATTTATTATAAACACTGCATGGTGTTTTTTCATTAATTTAGAGATAGGTAAAAAATAACAAATGAAAATGTGAAACTCGCATACCATTTTAACTTCTAAACGAATGGCAATAAGAAACTCCACCAATTGAGCGCGAAAATTGAGACGTTAAATCTACAACCGTTCGTTTCATTCCGTTCTGCATTTTTATCTTCAGTGTGTGTACGTTAGTGTACTGAGATGTTGTTTACGCGAGCAATCTTTTTAAACATCTGTGTCTAGTAAGCGATACTCAGATCGACGTGATATATCTATATAGAATATATCCTTTGTACAGGTTGGTTTTATAAAATATTTTTTTTAATCATAAGATTTAATAATTATCAAATAAGATTTTTCTAAAACTTTGCTTTTACAAAAATCGTTGTATTCGAATTTAGAATTTTTTAAATATTGCAGTAACTAGTTTTCTTATGGGATCCAAATAATTTAATGATTATTTTTCAAATTCTGTAATTGCTTGATTTCTATTTACGTTCAATTTAAATTTTTAAAAAAAATGGAGGTATCTGTTTCTCTACTTTACATTTTCCCCATTTTAATTTTAAAATATCAAAAAATGACATTTCATATGATTTTGTATTGCAATCAAACATATGTTTTATGCTCATAGAGTTAAAAAGAAAATTTTGAGATTATTAAGTCAGTATCATTTAATATTGCTGATATTTCAGTCTTAATAAAAATTATAGAGAATGATTTTAAGATAATTAACTATAATTCATTCGCTAAAAAATATTGAAATTATGTGATATATACTAAGAGTAAAATCCTTTATAAGTATATTCATTTAATATATTGCTTTTAAAACAAATATCTCCAGAGACTGAAATAACAACAACAAAACAAATATCTTATTGTGTTTTGGTTAGTAATCATAAAACATTAGGTTTTACTGTATATGTGAGTTCTCTAGGATTAAATCTTTTCCAGTCAATTTTTTAATATTATTTCTACTGAATTTCCAATGATTGGTATAAATTGTATATGTAATTATGTATAAAATTTTCCCATTCTGTTTTTTAGTAATTTAATACTCATAGCTTACACTTTCATTGATTTTATGGATATCTAGAAAAAACAATTGTATGCCAAATTACTGTTTTTACTAATTTTAATTTTTATGAAGAGCCAAAAAAAATTGTGAAATATTTTAGTATGTTTTTCAAATTTAAATGATTTTTTAAAAATTCAAAGTATGGCCTAGTTTATTAATAAATATATTGTGATAAAACTCAAAATTAATCTTGTACAAGCTGTAATACTAGCAGAAATAAGAAAAAAAAAAAAAAAAAAGAAAAAAACTTAATTTTGATAGTGAAAAAGTAAATTTAAAAATTTGAAACGCATTTATGGGTTAACTAGTTTATAATATAAAAGCAAATACTACTAAATAAATAAATTTCTTAAAGAAAAGGAATTTAAGCACTTTATCTTTTGTAAATTGTTCAAAAATTTGTTTAGCTTATTTAAAACAAATTGTATATTACAGTATTAGTAGAAATTTTTTGAGAAATAAAAGGATATCAGTTTTTAAGAATTAAAATGCAAGAGTGGTCTTAATTTTTAAATCTACCAATTGTTAAAAGTATTCCTCTTTTATGTAACAGAATTTTGCATTTTTTCTTATTGGGTTTCATATTATATATTTTGACATTAAATAAAAATCTTGATTTGAAATCTAAAACCAGAAAATTATTGTATACTATCATATTAATTTTAAATTGAATTTTTTAAAAAATAGACATTAATTTCTAAATAATAAAGAGTAATAATACTGAAAATTTACATCAGTATTATTACTGATTAAATTTATTCACTGATAATAAATTTAATCAATGAGTAATGCTGATATTTAAATTTATTATTAGTATTATTACTCACTGATAAGAAATTTATAATAAAGTAGCTTATATTTCTTATCAGTTTTACTTTTTATTGATTTCAACCTCATCTGTAGATTAAATTGATTAAAGTTTAAGTTAATTTATATAATTTCAGTATCAAATAATTTATTTCAATGTAATAGTGATATACTGTTAAAAGAACATTTTATACTGTTTTTATTTTATGTTTATAAAAGTAAAGTTTATATATATATATATATGTGTGTGTATGTTATTAATGTATAATTTTAATATTGTTAATTTATGTATATATAGCCATTTTGTGTTTTTTCTTGCAAGAATCCTTGTGCAATTATTGCAAGTATGTTTATAAAGAATATATAATATGAAAGATAAAATTTTAGCTAAATCTTGATTTTTGTTAAGCATGTGTAATAATTCTTTTTACCTTTTAGAGTTGTAAGTTCAGTCTCCCATTGATTTTTGCATGAATGCTTATATTTAAATTAATATTTAAATATATAATTTATTTTTTTTAAATATTGCATACTTACCAGTTTCAGAAAAAAAAATAATTCTTAAATTCTACTTGTGAGGTGAATGGGAAAATTTTAATATTTTGGAATCTCTACTTGACAAAAGAAATTCTACCAAATTTTTGTAAGGAATAATACATTTCATGAAAAACAGCCTTTAGTCTTATTATCATTTAATGCAAATTAAAAATATCGTTAACATCAGTTTATTTACATTGATTTAAATTTCTAAAATTATTAAATTTATTTTTATATTAATATTTTAAAATTTGAAAGTTGATTAAAAATAATTATTTAATTTATATAGTCATTACATAGAAAATTAAAAAATAATATTCTATAAATAATTTTTTTTTTCTATTAACAAGTAATTTTTTTAAAATTTTTAATTGAATATTTAATACTTAAATAACTAATGATATTATTTAGAGAAATAATTGAGTAACATTTGACTTACATAACTAATTATACATTTTATTTTTTTTTAAAAATTAAATGGTTTATTTAATTATTTGTTCTATTTTTATAGATAATTCATTGGTAATGTATTCTTTATCTTCTTGTATACATTATACTTTATATTCTTTATCTTCACTTGTATAACAGATAGAATTTAAAACTTTATTTAAACTATTCAAATTTATTGATTTTTAAATAAAACAATGTTTTGATCACATAAATGTTTTTGAAATAAATAAGTTACTGCTACTTATTTTGAATCAAGACTAAAAATACATAAATATATGCTCAATAAAATTGATTTTACAGAAATATTTAAAATAAGTATTAAAAGATTTTTTTAAAAAATACATTTTTTTTACATTAAATTTTTGACTGTCTTTTGTTTGCTATTTTGTTGAAATGTACCAATTTGCTATAATCGATCATTCATATAGATTTATTACATTTATTGTTGAAAAATTGAAAATTTTTTTTGAAATTTATCTAGTGAAATCATTATTTCTGATGGCTCTAAAAAGTCCCAATGGTTACAAACGATACTGTTGTGAAATATCTAGTGAACCAATCAAGATATTGAAAACCCTAAAGGAAAATGTTCCTCCTGAAGATATAGAGTCTTCAATTGATTCTTCCGATGCTGATGGTTTTCACCAAAAATTATATATATCAGGAGGGGGGACTCCTAAAAAGAATTCTCAGCTAAAAGAAGAACCTATGACTCCTCATGCAAATATTAAATTATTAACATCTCTGGCTGCTACTAGAGATTACGCAAATTGTGCTACACCAAAAGTAAGTGTAGTTATAGTACATATTCTATATATAATAGATTGTGTGTATTATAATTTTTTAACTGTATTCTGCTATTGTTTAAGATTAAACATTTTTGTCTGTGGAAACTGCAGCTAAAGTTTAGCTTTCAAATTATTACATTCAACTAAATATTAAAATATTTCCTTCTGCCGACTATTAAAAGTAATCCTGATAATTTATTTGAAGATTCTTTAATTGTTTTTCTTGATACTTCATAGAATATAAGTACACACATTATTTTAATTATATTATGTAAAATTAAAAAGAAATTGAAATTTTATTGGTTCATAAGGTGTTTAAAAAAACATTATAAAAATTAATTTTTTTCAATACAATCAAAGGGCAAGTCCAAAAAGATATGTCGAATTATTGTAAAAACCATTTTGCAATGCATAAAAATACCCATTACATTTAAGTATAAAATATTAACCAACATATACAGAAAAAATATGCACAACAACTCATTTCTTTAATTATTACTGAGAGAAAAAAAATTTATAAAAGTAAGAATAATTTTTAACATAATCCTCTTATTATAAATTAAGTTTTTCCTCTCACTTTTTAAAATTTCATGTTCACACAATCATTTACTTGGAAGTTTTTCAGTGTGTTCATTTTTATAAACTTTAAAAATCCTTTAATATTTTTATCTTGGTAGTTTTTTGGGTTTCCTTTCTCATGAATATGAGCCCCTGTCTATGAAAAGGAAGCTCTTCTAGAAATAAAAATGCTCTTGATATTTTAAGCAATCTATTTATTCATAATATGGCAAAATTTTCTTATTTGAGAACTTAAAGTATTATTATATACTTATTTGATAACATAAATTTATTATAAATAAATTGGCATCTATAACGTACATGTACTTATTCTGCTTATAATAAAAACATGAATTCAATCTATGAAGTATTTCATTTTTTTTAAACATTTATCAGTAATTTTCCTGTAATTTCTATGCTGACTGGATAATTATATTTTCAATAAATTTATTTTTGTGATAACATTTTTCTCTTGTATTTTATTTTCTGTTAATTAGCTAAAGAATAACTTAATTCAATGAATATTTGAAATAATTGACTTTCTTTACTCCATAGCAAATACATATTAAAATATTTTCATTCTTTTTTAATTCAGTAAATATTTTTGGTTGGATAATTCCATATGGAATTCATTTTGTGAAAAATTAGCATGAATTTTTAAACTTAAATATGGTGTGTGTTAAAATAAATTAATTGATTTAAAAAATTTGTATTCATTGTTTTTTATCAAGGTAATGTTTATAATTGATAGCTTGTGCTGTATTAATAGAATAAAGCCAATATGTAACTTTCAATGTATTTAGACTCAGTGTATGTACTTTAAATAGATACCATCTTATTTTTAACATTGTGCAATTAAGAGTTTGATACTTTGGGGCTGTTATGATGCATTTTAATGTATACTGCATAAATTTCTTCTAAGAAAGTCTTTTATAGATAGTGTGTCACATTTGCAAGTGTCTAGGGAGTAATCTTGGAAACCCTCACACAGCTACCTCAACAGACAAGCATGCACAACATTCATTTCTTATTTTTAAACAGTGATTGAAAAGCTTTTGCTGAGAAAAGAACTGTCCTAATACTGAGCCATACCTTCTTACAACATTTTGAGTGTACATCATATATATTTAAATCAATACTTCAATCATACTTTTCAGAAATAAATTACTAAAGAGATCATCTGTATGTGTGTGTGTGTGTGTATATATATATAGCCTTGTTGTTATTAAGAAAAATTTACCTAAATAAAACCCTGAAGTGTTGCTTGCATTATAAATGAAGCTAATAAACAAAGGCTTTTGAAAGCTGTTGTTCATCAGCTTCTCGATTAATAAATGGAAAATATGCTGTGTATAAAAGAAGAAACCTATTCGATCCAAGAAATAGGGGATTATGAAGTTCCAGTTTGTTGAGTGCAGCAAGACACCAATTTTAAGAAATTATATTTTTCCATTATTTACCCTCACTATTGTATAATTTCCTATGAAAAAACATGTCTATATAAGCAGAATAAAAATTTTATTTTTTATTATTAACTATTATGTATTATACTTTTGGGGGGGCTTTATGGAGAAGTACCACATTTTGTTATTCACTTTGGTATATGATTATAGGCAGATAAAAGAATAAAAATTCATGTTCAAAGTTTCTTACAAATTCTATTCTATAATACTGCCTCATTTACCATAACAAAACTGTCTACTTTTCATGACAAATTTGTTCAGCCATTTCATTCAACATTAAAATTTTTAAGAGATATTGACTTAATGTAATAACTTGCTGCTTATAAAATAATTGATAAAGAGCCCAACATCCATCTGACTCATCTATAAATCTGATTTTATTTCCAATATAAATCTCATGTTCTTTCAAACAGGACTAATTTGTAATTATGTTATTTTATTAGAATAACAAAACAATGAGAGAGAGATATGCGTACATAATAATAAGAAGGCAGTTGCTTCTATACAAATGAGAGATTAATATGTTCATACTATTAACTTTCTTATACAATCAGATTTGATTTTAATAAATCTGTATGGTTAATGTTTAAAGATTTGTGTGCATTTAAATGTAAAATTTAAAGTATTATAATATGACTATTAAATATATAATGTTTAAAAATTTTACCATCATGTATTTCTATTACAATCTTATTTAAATGTTTCATTTCATATTTTAATAAACAAATTTAGGTAAATTATTGCTTATATATTTTAAGAATTATAAAATCTGCTGGTATCATCATAACTAAAAATTAAGTATTTTGATTAAGTAAAGGAGTTATTTTTCATTATCTGAAATTATATGAATTTAGAAATATAATTCATAATGTTTAAGGAAAACTGCTGAAACAGTTTCTCTTAAATATCTCATTTTATATTTATATGTGTCTTCTGCAGTTATTACATTAAAGCTATAAGATTTGGAATTATTTCTTATATTACTAGTATGTGCAGCTAGTGTAAGATTTTGTCATTTAGTGATTATATGAATGAAGAAATATATGTGTAATGATTACATGGTGTTTTATATTTTTCCATCATTACAGTCAAGGAAATCAAATGAATCTCCAATAGTGAATTTTGAAAATGTTACCAAACCTAGTAGAAAAGACAAATCTCTTGCTTTAGTGTGCTCTAGGTAAATTTATTCTAATTTATTAAAGTTTCGTTATGTTATTTTTCATTTTTTGTTACTATATTTCATTACATATCCTATTTTTGTATAATATGTTTATGTAATTCTTAATAAAATTAAGCTTACAAAATCTATTGTTCCCTTTCCACATCAAGAAAAGTTAATTTTTGCATTGATTATATATATTTTTTTAAGTTGCTTTTCATATAATTTAGTCCAAAAACACAATTTAACACTAATGAAAAAAAATCTTCTGTAAAAGTTTGTTCATTATTCTAACAAATTTAATTTTTTGGTTGAATTTTCTATAACATTAAATATTGATCATTACTTTCTAATGCCTTCATAAATGCATATTAAGTGCTATTAGTAATTTTTATAAGAAACTCATTTATGAAAATAACTTTTCATAAATAAGTTTCTTATAAAAATTACTAATATCATTTAATTTGCTTTTTCTTCCTTTTCTTTTTACAATTAGATTTTTGGAAATTTACCCGCTTGATCCAGATCCTGGGATAAACATCGTTTCTCTTGATGAAGTAACATATAAATTAGGTAAAGATTAATAATAATTATTATTCCTTGTTTATGAATCGCATTTTAAAATGCCTTTTTTGGTGTTACTTCTTCTAACTACTGTTTATAACTATATGTAAGGCTGTACTTTTTATAGATATTCATAAGATTTATATCATTGTTTTTAAGAAGTAATTTTCCAAATTAATTTGTTGGCTTAGTAAATATATGTTAGAATGAAATGTTTAGGTTTATTTATTAAAAATAATTCAGTCTTTTTCTATAAGGAATATAAACAGGTAAACATCATTTTGAAAGTTTTTTATTTTCTTAAACTATTTTACTTTTAAAATATAATTTTAAACTATAAGTAGAATATTGTAAGATTTTGTTAATAATATTTTAATTTAAAATCATTTTCCTGCTTTGAAAATAAACAAATGATATTTTTTGTAGCTGTATAATAGTTAAATTAAGCTGTATAATAGATAAAATTGATTTTAATTTATATTGTGTTGATAATTACCCTTATCATAGTGCTTTTAAATAATGTTTTGAATGTAAATGATGTATTTAAATATTCTGTGTATTTATTCTTTTCTTCTCAGATTCAAACCTGAAAATCAATGCAGAAACTGGCTTTGCTTCTGTAATTAAAAATTGCTTTAATTTTATCTTAACAATCCATTAACATACATGAAAATTTATTTTACACATGTTATTCCAATTTTTTAAGCATTAGTAACTGTGCAATTAAGTGCCCATTCAGTATTTATAATGTGCACTAATTAATGTAATAAAATAAGTGACACAGTAAAAAACTTCTCTGGCTGGAAAAATAATTTATATAAAAAGAACATGGGCTTATGAAAGAAAGTACTAGCACTAGGCCAGCCTATTTTTGAGGACTTCAAAAACTTATTTAGTTCATTCCATCAGCACTGTTTCCACAATTCAGGTCTATATTATAGAATACATCATCTTTCCCATCTGAGAGCTCATATGGTTTTATTACTCCGACTTTGTTATTTTTCAGTTTCTAAGATTCAGTAGAATGTCAGACTTGAATAATGAATAGGGTCTTTCCTAGGGGCAAGTGATTCATGCTTTCACCTCGGAATTTTTCTGTAACTGCTTCTGTTCATCTCCAACCCTCTCTTCAATCTTGTCTCTTGTTTCTCTCCTGAAACAGGTTTTTCACTAGCCTAGAGTCACCACTAAGGAAGCCTACTTTGTGAAATGGGGAATAATACTGGTCAAATCTTATGGAAGAATAAACTATAAGAAGGAACTCTTCCAGCTAGAAAAAAAAATTTGTTATTTAATTAATTTACAAAATATATCCAGCTAGTGAATACAGCACGTAGGAAATTTCATTGTGTGACTATTTTCATAGACAATATACTTGTTTTTCATTCACAAAAGTTTATCATTGAAATAGAAATGTCAGTACACTTGTACTATGATCAATTTATGATAAATTTCCATGAAACCAAGAAATTTTTTAAGTATTTATTAATTTATACTTTTGCTTTGCAGGTGTTGAAAGACGAAGATTGTATGATATTGTTAATGTCTTTGAAAGTGTTGATATGCTACGAAAACAAGCAAAGAACCGATATTTATGGTTTGGTAAAAGCAACCTTGTGGAAGCTTTACAAAGAATTAAGGTTTGGTGTAGAACATTTTATAAATAACATTCTATTTAAAATCAGTCTTCATAGACTAAAATAAAGTATTGAATATAAAGGAAATATTGTTATTATTCTAAAAATAAGTTACATTATCAAATTTATCAATTAGTTGACAGATGACATTAAATTGTTGCACAAGTACAAATAAAAACTGGAAACTTATTTTAAATACATTTTCATTAATACATAAGCAATGCCTGATTGCTAAATTCAAGTTTTTAAATGTACTAGTATTTTATTTAATACATTTTTATTAACTTCACTACTGAGTCTTCACTTTTAAAAATTTAGCACTTTTTTATTTTTACCAAAAAAATATTTATAGTCTATATCAATGGTTTTAAAACAATTTTCTTATAAGTTATGTATACAATATTTATAATTTTGCATTCTGAAGAGGATGCAAAATATTTTTATTTAAATGCCATAAAATAAACAGATAATACATAATAATTACTGGAATGCCAAAATTGTTTTAAATAAACATATTTCTTTATTTAGATTATCTCTAGTTCTTTTTTCTTTGTTTGTGTAATTAAAGCTTATATTTATACAGTTGCATTAGCTTGTATGTTTGAATCTTACTTTGATCTTGGATGCTTGTAGTGATTCAGAAATCAATTTAAATTGTAACTCCTAGTCTAATTACCCTCTTGTACAAAAAATAACCTTAAGCAACAAACAAGAAAATCCACTTTTCTTATTGCACATATTGATTATGTTATTTGCTTTATAATAATATAATATCATTTTATAAAAGTCTGTTTTTTATCGTGTCATCCAATATATTTTAAGGCATTTTAAATGAAAATATAAATTGTCCCCTGAGAGCATTATGATGCAGTCTTTAGTTTTGAAGAATTAAGCTTATTAAATATATCTCTGCTTGCAAGTGAAATTTAATTTCTTAGAGATTGAACAAAATATCATATTTAAAAATACTTTTAATATATATATATATATATATATATATATATATATATATATATATATATATATATATATATATAATTGTTTTTAAATATGATATTTTGTTCAATCTAATAGAAATTTATATATATATTATATATATTTGTTTATGAAATTATTTTAATTCTATATTTTAAAAGTGCATCAAACATTTTGGTAGAAAAAATAGATTTAGTAAAAGAATTTTTTTATTTATGTAAATATTTAACCTTCTCCCAAAAAAGTGTTTATCTTAAATTAATTTTTAACAGGCTGCTGCTTTGAATGAGGGAATTAAGGAAAAACTAGAATATGTTCTTCAATATGAAAAATCAGTAAATGCTTCAAGACATAAATGTATGCTTGATGATGTCCAGCATTTCAACCAGAATTTAAGTGCTGAAGACAATGACCACAAAGTTAGATTATGCGATTCTCCGATTCCAGAACTTCGAAAAGAAAAATCTCTAGCTATTATGAGCCAAAAGTTCTTAATGCTTTTCTTGGTGTCTCCTGTAAGTATTTTCCCCTTTTAAATATTATATATCTTTGGTATGTACTTTGATTAAATGAGCTAACAGATACATTAATAATAAAATGTTTGCAGTTTTCCGTTTTCTAGATTTCCAAACTGTTACTGTTTTTTTTTTTTTTTTTTTTTTTTTGTGTGTTTGTGTTAAATTGTACAAAACATGACATTATTTAGAAAAAATCATGTATAAGTAATTCTTGAAAAACGATTTTGTAATGCTCAAAATGAATTATCAAAATATTTCATGCATAATCTAAAAATTATGAAACAGTAAGAGACTTTCCACTGCTATTTTGATAATATAGTTGGGTATTTTCTGTTTTATATTTGGCTAAAGATGTTTTGAATATACAATTTGAAGTGCTTACAATTTGTAAACATTTCTGAAAAATTTATCTTTGCTTCTTTTAAACTCAAGAAGCTGTGTTAATAAATTTGATTTAAAAAAAAATGCAATTTATATCAGCATTCAAAATTTAATGTGGAAATAAATGTAATTGTTACATAATTGAAGGATATGAAAATTAATATTGTTTAAACATTTTGATCATTTAAATTTTATTTCAAAAATTATTTTTTAATAAATAATATTATATTAATTAAATTAAACTATATATATTCTCCTATTAATAATCATTAATTACTGATCAATCGATCTGATTTTTGTCAATCTTTGTTGAAAAATTCACAAATTTGATTATCTTTCATAGATAAAATTGGTTGAAAAGCTATATTACTATATAAGCTATGTACTTGTCTTTTCCTAATAGAAAGCTTAACTACATGTATTTTTTATCCAATTTTTTAAGTAAAACAAAGTTGTGTAGTATAATTTTGCAAAACAAACAAAAATATATTAATAGCTTAAAAATATTTTAATGTAATATATTAAGAAAGATATATGCAGGGAAGCCATTTTCTGCTTGAAATTAGTTTTTATTCAAAATTTAACTGCACAACTTCTGAAAATATATATGGTAAAATAAATAATAAAATGTGTAAACTAATAACTGTGTTTATTCATCATTTATCCAGTCATGTATGGATCAGAAAATGGTGTAGAAAAGTTTTTTGCAAAGAAAATGCCTTTTGACAGTAGATAGGGATTTTAAATTAGATGGGAATAATGCTCATATATTGTATAGTTCTTTGAACTTTGTGTTATTTAATGAAATAATTTTGATAACATTTATTTGTTGAATTGTAGACATAAACTGCATTTCAAACAACTATTGAACTGCTAAGCAAGTTTAATTTTCTCAACAAATTGAAGTTAGATTTTAAACAAGTGCTTCTTTATTCGAAAGGTTTCATAAATTCAATAATGGATTGATACTTTATGGAATAAATTTCTTACCATGTGAAAAAAAAATATCGTTGAGAATGAGATATACTTAGCAGTTTCATAAGTAATACATAAAAAAAATGCAGGGCCTTGATAGTAAAATGAGTCATTTTAATCAGTTTAGGAAGAATGTTATTTTAATATTATTAATCAATAAAAAATATTTCAAATTTGTACATAGGCAGAATTAGTGGAGAAAGTAAGTTTGTACATATGTATTTGTAAATTAGTAGAAATTCTTCAGTAATAATTCTACTGTTACATGCTAAATTATATGACTTTTTTCTTTCTATAGAGACCTGTTTAAATTTTATACAAAAACATTTTTTTGTATAAAATTTAAACAGCACATTAATTTTTATTATTTAGTTTACTTTATTTAGAATGTCTCTTAAGTGTTTTGTTAGCAGTATGGGAATAAAATTACTCTAGTTGGTATATCTATTTATCAAATATTGTAAACTGTCAGAAGAAGAAAAAGAGATATTTAGGAATTTTTCCGAACAGCTTATCAGACTGTGTATCGAATCACTTCTGAATATTATCTTATACAAGACACTGTTTAAAATTTCTGAAAATATTCTGTAGTATTTTTAAGAAAATTTGTAATTATGATTAGTAAGTATTATTTTGTTTAATTACTTACTGATATGTGTTATTTTCAGTCAACAGTTATTAGTCTCAGTGCTGCTGCTAAAGTTTTAAATGGAATTCAGAAAAAAGGAGCTCAAATTAAAAGTAAGAATAATTATTTTAATTTCTTATTTGATTATGAGAATAATCTATAACTATGATTTTTTTAAATATAAATGAACAATATAAATTCTAAATCATTTTTGCATTAGAATTTATATTTATACTCAGTTACAAAAACAATTAGTGTATTGAAGAAAATTCTTCCCTGTTCACATATATTACAAAGTTTCTAGGAAGTATTTTCATAAAAAAAACAGTTTAATTGTTTATATTAGGGATTACTTGAGGATTGAATGTACTTATGTAAAGTATATATGAAGTACTTTTTAACAGTTTTCTTTTACCTAAATGTAAAAGAAAAAGGGGGGAATGAAAATTATGACGTAAATTTGCTTCTGAGTAAGAAAAATTTATTGCTTTCAGCTTTCAATGTTTTTTATTATCCTGTTTAAGTAATGCTGAAAATTGTAAATGGTCATGATCTATTTTCATGAATAGATGAAAAATAAGTTTTGTTGGATATTTAAAAGTTTTACTTATAGTATTATAATAACAATTTTTTATTATTAGATCTACTGGAAAGCTCTGTCCATTTTTTGAAAATAAAAAATTTTCCTAATGTCAATGAACTTTATTAAATAATGTAAATGACAATATTATTCATTACTTATTGCCAGCATAATGGCAATTTGTATACCCCATTTTTTAAAAAAATGTTACATCTTTTCATTCAAAAAATTTAAACAGTGCTTGATTGATATCTTCATTTAATTCTGTAAGAACAAAATTAAGTAACAGTTGGAGGGTGATAAGCTTGGGAGGTTGTTGTGTATGGAAAGAATTTCTCATCCTAGTTCTGCAATTTTCTAACTATCTTTTCTCAGACTATTCCCTTTAAATATCCAATTGCTGACAGTACTTTATCCAAATTAAGCTTTTCACTCAATTTTTTAATGTTCATAATGTATTGGTTCTCTAGTGTCCCACCATATGTACAATAAATTTTCCTTATTATGTTTCCATAAGTAATCTACTTTTTATTCCCAGTTATCATCTCGTTCAAGAAAAGCTGAATTTTCTTCTGAACTAGCAAAGATAGGCATGTGATGACTCAATCATTAAAATTCTTCTTAATTCATTTGGCACCCAATTTGAATATTTCCACACCAATCCTGTCTTCTGAATATGATCCAAAACTGTTTGCTGAGCTGAATTAAGTTTTCTGCAATCTCTGATGTTATCAGAAAAAGATCTTTCTTTCAATGGCTTTAACAACGTCGTCATTAATCAATGGACAGAACTTTCCAGTAGATCTAATAATAAAAAATATAAATATAAAAAGCTATATCTAATATAAAAAGCTGTTCATTAAGATTATTCTATTGTAATTAATAAATTTAATAATATGCATTAATATCACAATACTGTTTTTGTGTTTGATTATAGTTTTATTAAATATGTTGTTTTACTTTCCTCTGTCATTAACTTTCAATGCAAACCACTCATTTTATACTATAGCAATTGGTTGTTAAAGGTACTGTTTGCATATAAAGTAGATTTTCGTTGTGGACTTTGTAATATGGATTCCCAGTTTGCTTCCTAAGTAGAATAGAAGGTGACCTTCCATCTAAATTCATTGACTCACTGCTTTTTCCTTCTTATTTTGCATCAGATAATGCATTAGATAGGCTTTAGTAAAAATGTATGTATATCTGTTTCCTTCTTATAATTCCAAACATTCTAATTAATCTGTTACTTTGCATATATTCTTCAGATAGCAAAAAGGGAAAATATTTTAATTGATATATGATTCAGAATAATATTTTTGTTATGGGAAATAAAATCTGATTTTGACAGTTGGGCATTATATCACGCAAGTTACTATATCATGAGTCTGTTTTTTGTCATTTAATAGTAATTTATAAAAAAAATATTTTTTTTTTTTTTTTTTTTTTTTTTTTTTACTCTTTCAAAAATATGTTTAATCTTTAAAACATATTTTTGATCATTTTATTGAAACAATGTTTATAAGATTATTACATATTTAAACAATCTTATAAACATTGTTTCAATATTTTTCATTTAAGGAATTATTTTTTTCAAATCGTATTGAAGTTTAATAAAATCTTAATTTTGGTGTATGATTTGAAAAAATGAATACTCTTTGTTAACTTAAATCTGCAAAATGTATTCATTTTAAAAATCTTAAATTAATAATTATTTAATTTTTATTTTATAAATAATTGCTATGCTATGTTTATTTTTTAATATAAGTGAAATTTAGTGGAGCCCAACTTTGGGTAGGTACTGAGAAGTATGTTGGTACAATATAAATGGAATTTCATAATATAAAAAAATTATAATGTATAGGAAAAGGAATAATATTTAAATTGTTTTATAATTTTAGCACAAATCCGCCGTCTCTATGATATAGCTAATGTCTTAACTAGTATTGGCCTTATTCGCAAAGAAGTAACTAAAGAATGCTATGGAAGAAAGCCTTCATTTCAATACACTGGACCAAGTTTGGAAGGTGAAGGTAAAAAAAAAATCTTTGATAAATTTTATAAATTACAGTATCAAAATAATGGATTGTATAAATATCAATGTTATGATATATATAAATATCAAAGTTATATTTCCTCAATATAAATCTATTGAATATTTTTCAAATAATTTGTTGTTCTGTTGTGTTTAAAAGTAAATGTACTAGGATCTTGATTTGTAATCATTGTTTTTTCATGCCATTTTTCTTGATAGAATATTCTTTGTGTTTCAGGGAAAATACATAACATCAAAAATCTCTGTATTTATGATGGCTATTTTTTCAGTCTTTTGCTCTTGTGTAAGAGAGCCTAATTAACAATTTTATTTTTAGTGAAGCTTACTTAAAATTGCCATCATAATTGTGATTAATTATTTCCAGATCACTGGAAAATAATAATTAAAAGCATTTTTACGTTTTTAGTTAATTTATATTTTGTTCTAAATTTTAAATATGTAATACAATGCTTCAATTTTAACAGTGCATTTAAGTGAAATATCTATTTAATAGATAGAAAAATGCAAATAAATATTGTAATTTTGCTGCCATGGTTAAATTTATATATAATTATGTAAAGTTAAAAAAAAAAATCATACTTCGAATAAACTTATTGAATAAATGTTACAATCAATGAACTTCCTCCTTAAAGATTTGTTAAAAGTAATTTATGTGTATTACATTAAATTTCCAAAATCTTAAAAATCCAAATTTAATTTGTTTTAAACATAGCTTTTTAGCTTATTCAGATTTATTAATTTATACTTTGAAGATTTTTTAATAATTCATGACTATCATTTGTTTTAAAATATAATGCTTTTTCTCAAATTTATAATTTGAAAATTTTACTGCTTATAATTAAATTGTTGAATGATGTAAACTTTTATTAAAACAAATGTTTATAGAAATACAATTGTTTGGATAAACATTAATCTTATATAAAAATTTAAAAAAAATTTTATTTGAATTTTAGGTGTGAACAATACACTAGCAAATCCCTCTAAAATATCTTCAAATAAAGTGAAACTGAAACCCAAAAGTTTCAGTAGGCATCCATCTTTCCAAGAAATATGTGCAGCTGCTGAAGTTGAACATCAGAAGCTTTTCCAGTGTGAAAATCAAAAATCATCTTCTGTAGAAAATAATATCTCTTTTTCAACAAACTATATTAATTTAAACCAGGATGTAAAGGACTCTAAACAAAATATCAAGACCTTAGATCCATCACCAAGTACTCAATATGATAATACTACAGGGAAGCGATCTCATATCCTTACACTCCAATTGAACCAAAATATGAAAATAATAAAGTTGCCTAGAAGTCTTCTTTTAGATAAAAATAATACATTTTGTGTTTTAGATAGTGCCAATATTCCATTTGCATCTTATCTGAAAGGTATGTAAATAGCTTTGCTTGAATCATTCTTCACAACAATAATTATTCATTAGAAAAATTATTCAGGATTACAAAAGTGCTTGGAAGGAATTATTCTCTATTTTTCTCATTGTCTCTGTTTGTGTGTGTGTACCATTTCCTGCTGATTTCAGTTAAATATGATCATTTATACTTTAAATTAAAAGAAATTTGTTTGTTCCTTGTACTAAATTATTTTTAATAGTGAATTGCTTTAACATATGATTTGTGTTGGCTTGATAAATAAGTTTAAACGTTTTAGTAATAAAATATACTGAATTTTAATTGTTTTGTCCCATTAACCTTATATAAACCTCCTAAATTAGTTGAATATTTTTATTTTACTATATTTGCTCCCATTTAAAAATTTGGTAATGGATCATTTTGATTGTTACAAGTTAATTAATTGATGTACTAACTTGTTAAATTAAAAATTAGAACAAATTTAAAAAAATAATTTTTGACAGTAAATATTATATTTTTCTAGTACTTGTAATCATATTACATATGGCAGTAAAATCCTCTTCCCATAAAATAAAAGAAAGATGTAGCAAACTCACTTGTGGATTGCATAATATTAAAAATATTATTCTACCATTTTCCATGTTTTACATCTTTTTTAGGCTTAATGTAATAAAAGAAAAATATTTTTTAAAAAATATTTATAATCCTTGTTGAAATTAGAAAATGTAAAAAAGTTATAACTTACTGATAATTGAGTATATTTAAAAAAAATTATTTTAAACACAACATCACATTATTTGGCCAAGCTGGTGGCCAAATGGTTAGTACTCTTGCCTTTGTTTCAACAGGTTGTGGATTCAAATCTCATCTTAAGGTTGGATATTTGTATTGGTGCGGAATACACTTTAAACTGTTGGTCCTGGTCTAATCAGCTTTTGTGTACAAAAAATAACCATTGAATAATAAATAAAATCCAAATCCCACATTATTTGTTTTATTATTTTTACTATAATAAGCATATTAAACTATTTCCATTTTTTTAACAATGAAAGCAATCCTTTTGGTAAAATTTGTTTTATCATTGAAAATATTTTCTTATGAACAATTAATGTTTCTTTTTTTAAATACATTTGTTTTGAATTAAAATTAATTAGCAACAAAAACTATTATTTATAAAAAATGAGATAATTAAAAGAATAGATATCAAAATGTTTATAATAATCAACATAATGCAAATTCTGTTTCTAGTTGTTTTTTAAAACCACTTACAACAATTATTTTTAATGCTAAAGGGTAAAAAAAATTTTAAAATAATCAATTCTAATTGGATATTGCAAGTGTTTTTCTGTACAGTTTCTGCTTTATCTGTCTTTTATCTTCAGTTGGTATAAATAAAGCAATAATTGATTTCATCCATTTATAACAATCTGTTTTATTCAATAAACTCGTAAAATGATTTTTAAAAAAACATTTTATTTATCATAAATTAATTAGCTGTTTTACATAAAAACTATTACTCTTAAGCTACATCTAAAAAACTTCTGAATTTTATCTCCTTTGATAAACAAATTATTAGAATATTCACTTTGATAAATATGAAAATTTAAGAGAAGATGAAATTAGGCATTGTGAAAAGTAAAGAATTCCTTAAGAATCCTTGACAAATAAGAAATTTATCTTCTTAAATTGTGTACTCAGTGATCTATATCTGTTAATATTTATATAATAAAATGGAAGGATAATATTGAAAGCAAATTTTTGCCCAATATTAATAACGTATTTGAAACTTATCTTCCCTTAGCTACTTTGAGGGAATTTTGCAAAAACATAAAAGCAAATCTCCTTGGAAATCTCAAGTTGCTGTGCCGTGTTGATTTTTCAAATAATGTAGATTTAATTATTGTATTTCTTAACTTATTTCTTGTCAAATATTAAATAACATTTTGTGTAAAAATCAAAATTGATACCAATAAATTTATAATGTAAAAGTTAATCTTGCTTGTCTATATTTACCTGAAAAACCTGTCTCTTTTTTTAGAATGTTTGCAATATTTAAGAACTGATATGTACATTCTGAAGAAAAATTTATCTAAATTATCTGTTTTTATTTGTTAATGTCAAAAATAAAAAAATATATAGCATGTACCTTATATGAATTTCTGAATCAATATATGTACTTCTGGGTATAAATATCTTGAAATTTTTAAGTTCCAAACTTCAATTTTCGAGAAAAGCAGAATATTTTAAACTGAATTCTTCTGCAAAAAGGTTATAAAATTTTAATTTTATGGAAAAATGATAATACAAGTTATTACACATAGTATCTTTTAATATTTACTTTTTTCAATTTTAATGTATATGCTGTAAATATATATATATTGCATTATTGTGATTGAGTTTCATTGTCATTTGATTGAATTTAAATTTAAATATTTAATGATTTTATTCTTTAAGAAAAATATTAAGATTTTATCTAAGTAGTGTTGCTTGACAAAAAATTTTTTAATTGTAATAATTTTAAATACTGTTTCTATCTACTCCATGTTTTTTATAGTATGATATTTTTCTTTCTTTTCATTTATATTTCGGAAAATCATCACATGTTGTATAATCTATTTTGTAGAAAAAATAATTCAATGATGGTTTTGCAAAATACAGTAAGCGTTCGTTTTTACAAACTCATAGGTGAACTCATTGGTAAAATAGTTTATAAAGTAGAAAAATTAACTATTAGATTATATTAAATTGTTTTTTCCTAAACTACTTTTTCTTTATAAATAAAATACTGCTAGGCAAAATATTTAAAATTCACTAAGGGAACATGCAAAATAAAATTAATTCTTCAAAACAATACTTGCTATTAATAAAAAAAATTAGATAAATTAATAATTTATCGTTTTAAGTGTTTAAAAACTTTAAAAAAAAATTTTTAACTTTTTCAATGTATAAATTTTTCCCCCTAAAAAAATATAGTTAGCCATTTATCTGTTGACTTACAAATGGTTTTTGTACTATATCTTCTTTTTTTTGTTTTGTTTAATATCTGTAAGCTTTTGTTCTCATTCATTTTATATTCTCAATGATTTCATCATGTGATATTTCTTCTGTATATATCACAAGTGAGTCTATTAAAAAAATTTCAGGCAGCAAAGGAGTTCTTTATCTGAGTTTGTGCATAAGTGACTCGTTTTAGCTGAAGTACTTTGGCTTTCTACAGTTATGGTGATTTCTTCAATAAAGCCTGCATTATTCACACAGGCTTTATTGAAGAAATCACCATATAATCATTCGATATTGTCTTTCCTTTAACATCATTCCTAGCATTAATTGACAAATGCATTACTTCTAGAATCTCAGTTTCATAAGTGTGCTCTATCATTAAACCCATATTCACTCTGCAGAAGTCCCTTAGGATATTTGCTCTTGAAGCTGTGGATTATGTCTTAATCTATGGGCCATAAGATAAGTTACATTAGGTGGAGAAAACTCCTCACAAATCAATTTAAGATTGTGTGCTTCAACATAAACAATGTAGTTATCTACAATTCTGCAATAATAAAAGTCAATCCAAGTTTCTCAGTCAATTTTATTAAATTCTCAAGTTATCTGAACTTTAATGTTAGCATAATATGCAGCCAATTATTTTAAGCACATAGGCTGCACATAGGCTTATAATGAAAAACAGGAAGTTTTTCAGTTCCATTCATGTTAACTGTGAGCAACTTTGTAATTCTGTTTCACTTTTTTAGTCCCTCTGCCTTATTATATTTTCTATTTATTGCCTTTAAAGCTAAGTGTTCTTTCTGGTAAGGTCTTGTAAAGCTAACCTATCTCAAACGTTTATAACGTTAAAAACATCCTTTGGATATTATTCAGAAAGTAGAAATTTCAATACTCCACCTTTGCATTGAAATTCCAAAATTTGTAAAGATTTTTTGGTACTTTCTACAAAAATATTTTATTGTCTATGAAACTATACCTGTGTACTTTCCTTTTCTTTTTTAAATTAAGTGATGCAATGGATTCAACTTTTTGCTTTAAGAAAAACTAGAGTTTAGCTAATGAAATTGAGATAATTGGAAAAATTTCTTTACAAATTTGAGTGAATATCCTGTAAATTTCAATAAGAAATTCAGTAAACTGCATTTAGTCTGCATCTCTCATTCTACTGTCTTTAATACTATAACATCATTTGTATGGTTGACAATAAGTAGTCTATAATTCAGTATAAGTACTTAAGATAGTGTTATGTTTACTTGTTTGTTTACTTTTCTCAAAAGACTAGTCAAATGTCACTATCTGTAATGTAGTAAATGTCTCTATGTATTTTCTTACTTGACCATTTGGAAGTTATGAATTCCTCATTGGTAGAGAATTCATCTTTTTAACCTTTCTTGACCAAATTAAAGCTTTTTTGAAAGGCTATCTTTTGCAATAAAATTCATGATTTAAAAAGTTATTTGATAAAATATTCTGAATAATTAAAATGTCATTGTTGATATGTTTTTGTTATAAATATTCCTTAGTATTCCCTCTGTTTTGTAAAATATAGTTATTTAGTGTGAAAATGATATTTAAATTGCAGAATTAAGTGTAAGATTTGGTCTCTACAGTTGTATCAAATATATTAATTATCAAGTGTTATTTCAGATAAAATCCTTAGGTGAATCTTTGAAACTTTATTTCATTAAAGTCAATTGTACTTTCTTATCTAAAATTCAAATCAATATTTGGAAAGCAAATGTTTTATAGTACTGATAAAATTTAATTCAAATATGAAAGCAATTAATTTTTTGGTCATTTTTTAGTTTTTCTTTCCTTGGTGTGTTTGTTGTAAATAAGATAACCATGT
Source organism: Latrodectus elegans (assembly GCA_030067965.1). Taxonomy (NCBI): domain Eukaryota; kingdom Metazoa; phylum Arthropoda; class Arachnida; order Araneae; family Theridiidae; genus Latrodectus; species Latrodectus elegans. The sequence continues at coordinate 64,093,642 of CM057811.1, read as the reverse complement.
ACAAGTACAATATATAAAGTTGAATGAAATACAATATTTATGATAGTTAAATGATATACAGTCAAAATAAAATTTAATATTTCATTTATTTTCTATATTTTTTTTATTATTTGATTATATTAATTTAAATTGTATATAACAAAAATGTTTATACATTTCAGAAAATGTTGTTTTAGTTCCTATTAATCAATCAAGTAATGCAATTCAAGTCAAATCAACTGAAAACCAGGTATTTTCTATTTAGACTTTTGTTTTAATAAATAGAATGAATTTAAGAAATGATAAAAATACTATTTAACTGTAATGATAAGGAGGGAGAAAATCATACAGAGTGTGGCATGTAAAAGTGGCCTGTCAAAACATTATAGAATATTGCATTTCTTTGTTTACATTTGTATATTATGTGTGTGGGCCAACATTCTTTGATATAACAGTGTATTCGTTTTGGGAATTATAAAGGAGTTTAATTCAAACTTACCAGAAGAGAAACTTCATTTATGTTATTTTCAGCAGAATCATGCAATATACCATGGACTAAATCATGTTTGTTCCATGTGTATGAAGTGTTTACATTTGATGACAATAAACAAAGGCTTTTCTCTCCTTAATCACTTGATCTGTTCAGTTTTGATTTTTTCTTGTATGAGTTGTTAAATTGAAGAGCATATGAAACAAATCCATCTACAATTGAATTCAAGATTAGTGTTCAGGATATCATCAATAGTATCACAACAAAAGCACTGTGACAAGAGTATATATCAGTCTCCTTAAGGGTCTACAAATATGTGGTGAAGTGTGTGGAGGGGGGCAATTTCAGCACCTACTGTGAGAAAAAGAGTAATCATATTTAATGTATTATCTTTTTGTTTTATGCATTAACTTTGCATTCTGCACTCTGTACAATATTAATATAAGTTTTATTTTTAATATTATTTTTGCTTATATTAAAATATATGTCTATGTTTAATTAGTTTTATCATTTATATTAATCCCTTATTTTTGTTACATTAATTATTAGTTCATTTTTGATCAGTGAATCAAAATAAGAACCATTAATGCATTTTTACATTTTGTGTCCTAATTTAACATATTTTAATGTTGTATATGTTAGCAGTTAATGTTAGTTTGTAAACAAAAAATTTATTATTTACATTTTTTAAATTTTGTTTTGTTTTAAAATTAACTCACCAAAATTTGTTAATTTGTTGTTTACTTAAAATGTTTTATATTAAAATATTATGTTCATAGTAATAAATTGTATATAAAATTTTGTTATTTAATTGCAGAAGGGATTGCATAAAATAAAAAAATTTCTTGTTTTATAGAAATAACTAAATTATTTCTCTATCATTAGACTGCAATAAATTTATAACATATTACTGTATTTTGTTAACAAATGTATTATATTGCATGAAGTTTAACTCTTAATTTTAAATATTGCACAGTAATTCTTACAGCAGTAACCCTCACAAAATATTAAATATTTATTACATTGCATATTAGTAAATAGCAAGATATCTTGATTAAAAATTTTGAAATATCTATTTATTTTTAGGGTGCTCGGGATCAAACAGTGATGTTATCACCTTTACAACGAGAAGCAATTTTAAAATCCTTGAATATTACACTTGCGCCAAATGAAATTGCTCTCATAAATCTTGTGGGTAATGCTCAATCTTCTAATGATAATGCTAATTCACAGTGCAATACTTTAAAAATCATTAGTAAAAATAATGAAATCATTACAGAAAATAAATGCAATACTTCAGAAAATGTATATATTATTCAAAATCAAAAAGTTGACCATAATTATCAAAAACGGAATGTATCTTCCAGTTCCAATAGCACTAGCAGTCCTAGTGATAATAATCATCGACTTGATTCACCTCTCAGTATACCAAGTGGTTATGCAACTCCAACACCAAGTTCATCATCAGATATAACATTTGCTTCTAACAGTGATGTTGATTATTATCTAAAGAAAATTGAAAGCACTTCAAGCTATTTAGAATATATAAACAAGTGCAGAGAATCTCTTCTAATTGAAAATGTCATATATCCAGATCTCACACCTAAAACAGAAACTAAAGAAAACTCAATTTTAAAAGGAAATTGTGAAACTAATTTCATACACACAGAAAATAACCAAGATGTGCCACAAATTGCAGACAGCTGTAGCAGTGAAAGCCTAAATGCTGAAGTTTTTAACATATTGAAAGAAGTTCCTTTTGGGGAAACAGCTTCAAAAAATAAAAGTTTTTTAATTGATGAAAAAACGATTTTGAGTCCTATTAAGAAACCAAATGGGACAGCAACGCCTTTAACACCGTCACCTTTAATGACCCCTCCATATATGGCTCGTGATAAAGTTTTCCAATTTAATTCATCTATAAATTTTCAAAATGTTCATGGAATAAGAATATTAAAGTCTCAACCAATCCAATTTTATAGTAAAAGTAGTAATAAAATTTCTCCACTTTCTTATTAGTTTTATTTGATTATTTCTAAATTATATTATTTATTATTGTAGTAAATATTTATTGTTTTTCTTAGGATTTTGTTTTATTTTAGATGTATAAAAAATTATAATTATCTGATAAAAGACATCTTTCTAGAATGTATTGCATTTTTACAATTTTATTATTAAATTTGAATTTCTTGGTAATTGTTATCAGTAGTTACAATTAAAAAAAAATAATGGAATATTAAATATGTATGGTTGTATTTTGCATATAATTAATATTTATTATTTTTTCAATCTTAAAACAGACATGCATTCCAAAAATTGCTAAAGAGTTATTTTAGTTATAAAAATCTCTCATTTACTCTTTGTTTTAATAGGTGTAAGGGTTACTCTTCTCCTCTGCGATATTGTAAATTGTTTTTCTTGGTTTAATATTTAAAGTTTTTTTAACTTATTAATTATTGTTGATTAAAGTTAACTTATGTTTTCTATTGTGTCCTTTAAACTTAAATAATGAAATGTAATTTTTATAATAAATATATTTTAACAATAATAAAGTTTATTCTTATTTCAAGTTTTAAAATAAATAATAAATTTATACATTCATTTTATTCCTAAATAAAACGCCTAAGCTTGGTATCTAATTTTCTAGTTATAGAATAATATTGTCACACGAAAAAAATTTTGGGATATATTAAGAAGCTTTTTTTTGCATGTATCAAAGCCTTTTTCCTTACTGCTTACAAGTTAACAGTTAGTTTGTAAATGTATATAGTACACTATCATCAAAGCTTAAATATTTCTTTATTAAATACTTTTTATTATAAATAATATAAATTTGTTAGCAATATATTTATGTATTAATTAATTAATAAACTGGAATCACTTGAAACAGAATATAATTTTTCCAAATTTTAAAACATTTGCATCTTTGTATAAAATATTTTATTTTCAAACATTATTTAGAGAAATTATGTTTCTTAATGTAGCAATTTGAACAGCATATAATTCTTACAGTATAAATGTGCATTAAATCAATAAATGTTGTTATTTAACAAATATACAATTTCAAGTAATGATGACTTATTTGTTATATTTCTTATTAATTATAATTAAAATAATTTTTCATGTACCAGACATTATGAAAACTTTATATAAACTTTAAAATAAATAAGTTCCACACTTAATTAAAATTTAAATAGCTGTTTTATATTTATTTTAATATTAAATTATTGGCTGATTTTTAAGTTGAGTTTTGCTTTCAAATAAAAAATTGTAGTTACAAAATTTAATAAAATTCTTGAACCTGTGTATATTATCATGATAAATTATATAAATGTCAAAATAGAATCTCTAATATGATATATCTTTCATAAAGGCTAAAGTGTTATAAACTGTATGAATGCATAATGAAGTATGTTATTTATAATAATTTTACACAGATTTTATTGCAAATATAATTATAAAACTTGATTTTCCGATTATTGCTTTATTATTATAATTCAGCACCTATTAAAAAAACAAAAATTTTTAATAATTCTGCATCATAACTTTTATAAAATATTAATATTTTAAGGGATATCATTTTATAAGAAAAATACTATACCATAAACCTAGATTTACCTCATATATGCTAAATTCTTGGGGGAAATATTTATTTTGAAAAATATTTATTTATCTAGAATCGTTAGCGAGTTTTATCATTGCTAACACAAAGATTAATCAGGCATAATCATTGCCCTGAATATGTAACGACTGAAATGTATACTGTCATAACTAAATGTGTGTAAATAAGTAAATCTTTAATGATACGTCATAATAATACTGAATGTTGTAAAACTATAGTACATACCAATTAAATAAAATAAAATAAATCAATAAAAAAATAAATAAAGGCAAAGAAAATAAGCATAAAAGTTGTATAAAATTGTCAATGCATCTATGGGATTATGTTGGAGATGTGTGCATGGTATCATTGTTTCATAAAAACGAGCATATTATATTAAGTCACAAAAATATTGGAAGATAAAAAGAAAAAAACTACATTTGAGTAGAAAATTTTAAAAAATCGGTAATTTTATTTTCAACAAAAAATTAATTCACTGGAGTAAGACAAGTTGGTTTAATTGAATTGTGTTTTAGTTATGAATAGTTTTCAACCACTTAGCTTACTAGAAAATTAGAAGTCAAATGAATTCTTATGTACTAAAAATAGTTTTGAAGAAAAAATCCAAAGAGTATGTTCAATAAATTTTGAAATTCTGGTTTATTAACAGTATAGGCTGCTTTTAAATACAATGGATAAATATCTATTTAGCAAATGGTATATAAATTTCAAGAGTATGGTGGGTTTGAATGTGTGATCTAGTGAAATCATAAATGACTTAAATTAGAACTTCAAGCATTGAGTGAACAATTATTCTATACATATTTATCAATGCACAAAAATAGTTTTATTACTTTGGCCTTCAGATCAGTAGCTTATGTACTTGATACTTTCTTATCCTGAGTGTAAATTTCTGTTTCAGAATTAATTTATCATAGATTTCAGTTGAATTAGCTCTAGTATTAAACCATATAATGAAATAGCCATGAAAAATAACCTTTAAGAAATGAGAGTATCATTATGAACTACCCAGATTTTTTTTTTTTTAAAGTTGCTAATCCACAGCCACACAAATGTTTGAACATAATGAGATGTTTACTTCAATTTTTGACATGTACTTCTGTAAAGTGGGTACTTAAGAGTAAGCTAAGTCTTTTATTTGCTATTTATGAGGTCTTTTCAGAAAAAAAGAAAGCTCAATCGCCATACACAACTTTTGTCCATTAAGCTATCTACCATGTAGTATTAAAAGATGTTAATCTAATACTCAATACGGGAGTGAATCTTACACAAATTGCTTACAAAATCCGAAATAGTTGTGTGATTAATGCTTTATCTTTCGGTTTAAACTTGTCAATTTGATTCGAACCAATATGGATCAGGATATTTGCAGTGGTTCAGGTTCCACTTTTAGCTGTACCACCCTGTCCAATCAATTCTCGTGAACTAAAAATAATCAGAGTCAACTAAATCAAGGTATTTACAACAATAAGTATAAATTATTAAATAACTTTGGACACAATATTCCTTTACTTGTGAAACACTTACTAACCTAGTAACACTTAGAAAACCTTTTATCACAATCCATACAATAAAAACATTATCTTCTAAAAAAATATTAAATTTTAAAAAGTATGTAATTTTATAACATATCAAATCTTGTTATTTTTAAATTTCAATTAATTCTTCCTTAAATTAAAATGGGATCATAACATCTGCTACATATTGATAAAAATTTGGAAGCATTTTTGTGTGTGTGCATAATTTACATGCAATGAAAGGATATACTTTCTGTTTAATATTTGTCATGTAGTAAATAAAGTATTTTATAAAAATTTGAAAAAAAATTTAATTTTTAGCAGAACATCTTTAAGTTGCTTGAAAACATCAGAACTCGTTTATGCATGAGACCATAATTTTGATTTAAAAATTAAGCTAAGCTATTTCAGCCCTTCAAGTTTGTTTTTTTTTTTTTGGGGGGGGGTATAATTATTTTATTGTTTCAAAACTTCTATAGGTTGTGGTTCAGCAATTTTTATCTGTTGCAATTATGAATAGTGTGGAAAAACGCTTACATTAGTTGGAAGCATTATTTATATAATACCATTATTAAAAAAAATGTACAAACTTATTTTACACCTTTACAAAATTTTTTGATTAACTTGTGAAAAGTATTTTAATTAAGCTATATATAAAAATAGAAATGATATTAAAAAAAAGATCACGCATCTTTTAATGATATAGCTTCATTTCTGAAATGTAATTTCCTTTACACAGTTGATACATAAAATAATTGGAATACATTTTTAATATTTATTTCCTCTTATAAAGAATACTTTAGTTTCAGTAGAAAGAAATATTGAAATACAAATTTAACTTATATCAGTGAATATAAATAATGAATTTCAAAACACTCATCTTTAATGTTTTGAAAATTCACAATTTTATTAGAGTGGCATAAAATAGTATTTTGCAATGTAATATATATGAATAGAACTATTTGTACACACTTACTGCACATGTGTGTGTGAATGTTGTAATAAGTAATTTATAAAAAGATTTAGCTGTCGTCAAAAAATAGAATCTTTTCTATATTGTTTCATTAATCAATAGAATGATTTTTCAGAAAATTTCCTATTAAATTAGCATACACACTTTCATACAGATAGTTTTTATTGCTTAAGTTTATTAAAAGGATATTTTATTAATGAAATACATTATTTTTATCACAAAACTGAAATTTAATGTAAACTAAGTAATAAGAATTCTATTATACTCTGCACACTATTAAATATTTCTTCTCAGAATCAAGAAAAAATATAATATTTAAATTATTTCATATCTAAAGATAAATAATTCAGGGTATTTTGAAATTATTCTTGAATCTAGCAATCAATTTTCATTTATTTTACATTATAAGTATAGGTAAAATGTTAATTACTAATATAATTAATTTATATTAATTGAAAAAATGGAAATATTAATAAGTACATTAACATTTACTAATATTTATAGTATCAAAATTTTGATATTCAAGATTTTTTAAGAAACAGTTATTACAAAATGTTCAGATTTGACATTAAAAAGAAAACAGAATCAATGGCTCATGCATTGCACACACCTCAAACTTGAATAAAGAAAACACCTAAAAAATTAATTTCTTTGTGAAATTCTAATGTGACTTCTATTGTTATACAAATAATGCCAAACAGTATTCAAACCATGATGTTTAAATTGGATAATTAGCTGCAGATAAAAATGCTTTATGAATTCAAAGGCTGAATTGTTAAGCATTTTTTACTTATTGTAAACAACTCATTTGTATTTGGTGTTTGAACAGATCTTCACTTTAAAGATTTAAACAACAAATTAAAAATATTAATTAGCAGAAGAAATATTGATTTTGAAGAATACCAAATTAAACATGATTACTTTGTAAAAATATAAATCTATTAGCTTTATATAACACATTCATCATAAATGATAAATATAATATTAATCTATTTTTTGAACACAAATACATTTAAAGTTCTCTATGTTAACACAATTTAAGTAGAAATCTGATTGTTATTTATCAATTTTTTAAATAATGATCATGATATCCAAAATAATAACTTTGTAAAACCTTGATTCAGGAAATTGGTTAAAGTTTCAATAATGGATATAAAAAATATTTTTGTTAAACTTGATCAAGTTATTTCATACAAGTAGCATTTTACATTTATTTTAAGAGAAGTAATGTCAGTGCACAACTAAATTTTTTTAAATAAATTAATAATTGTTCATTAATATAGAATTTTATAATTATTTATGTAATAAAATTAAAGAGGTAATGGTAACCAAATGGAGAAAGAGTGAATTCTTGTCTGAAAGTAGCAAGTTTATTATTGTACTTTAATGACAGTTAAGTCAAGAAGTCTCATAGAAAAGTTTACAACATAATCAATTTTGATGTCAAATTTATATGACTCGTATTTCACAATAAAAAGGCAACTAGTTGTGTTTAGCAACTTCAGTTGGCAAAAGTAACCAACCTTACAATGTTAAATACAATCAAATTTAAAATATTTTCTAATTTTATTTACACTTAAAATAATTACATTTTCAATATGGGGAGAACAATCCTTTGTTTCATTGGTTGTTTAAGTCACAGGTAGTATATTAGTAACATAAATATTCAGGGTACCATATTAAGAGATGTACTAAAATTATATAATTTGGAAGTTTCAAGGAAATTAATATTTTCCTGTCAGGTTAAAAATGATTCAGTAAAATATGAATGCTATTAAAAATTCTCCTAATTTAAAAAAAAAAAAAAGTCCCTTTTTATTCAATCGTAGTTTACCATGTCAACAAGGCAATCCTGCCCTAACTAAACGGTATGGACTTTTTTCTTCTTAAGTCTAATGATCTATAGCCATTTTCACTATCACTTCTAATTTTTTTTGCCATCAGTTCAATAGTTTGGGGGTTCAAGTCTCAGCTTGGGCTTGGATGTTTGTAATGGTTTGGAATCTACTTTAAACCATAGGTCTCAGTCTAATTCGCTCTTGTGAGCAAAATATGATCACTGAGCAACCAAACCTATAGCCATTTCAATTTTGGGATCAAGTATTTATATTACTAGAATTTGAATTCCTTACCAGTTTAAATCTCTCTTCAGATATATTTAAAATTCTTTAAAAATAAAATATTAATATTCTATGAAATATGTAATTTTTTAAACAAGATAAAACTATATACATTTTTGATTATAAAGATTTAATGCAATGAGCATTTGGATTTCTATCGTTATTTCCTAGAATATTCTACTTTAATTCAGAGTAAAATTTAAATCAAAAATTTTCTAAGCAAAATAGAATAATATTATAATGGATAATATATATCCTAATCTTCAATAGATTTTTGCATAGAAATATTTACTTAATGTGTGTGTGAGAAAGTTTATAGTATTTAATTCAAAAGCATATTACTATTAGTTAATTATTATCAGATATTAATCAGAGCTTCAAATTTAGAGAATGAAAACAATGAGGTTTATTTATGTGTTCCCATGGATTAATTAGAAATTGCATAACAATAGATTACTATTCATTGTGTGAAACTCTAAGAAATAATTATCATTATATAAAAATATATGTTTGCAACGTCAAAACACAAGTTGGTAAATTTTATTTTCAAATATAGCACACTTTAACCTAATTATTATGTTAGAACAAGAATATCTTTTACAAATCTTTATTTAACATTTAATTGAACTGTGTACATTAATTTTTCATTCTCAACATTTGAAAACAAATCAATCAATATCAATTAAATTCCTTCATCATTAATTTTACACAATTGTAGTAGTACATAATTTTTAATACTGAAGTAAAAAAAATAATAATCTAGGAAATCTAAAATATAATTGAAAATATTTTATGAATATATTATATAGGAACACGTGTAATTTTCAAGCAATTTTTTAAAAAATGCAAACTGTAAGAAACATTTAGTAGCAACAAATGTATGAGATATTTAATTCCTCATAAGTTAACCCTGGTACTGATGTCATAGAATCCTTCTTTGAAGATTTTAAAATTTTTTGACAGCTTCTTCTATTCTTTCTTAGCAACTCAATTTATAATTGATTTAGAATGACTGAATATTATGAGTTCTATTATTGCAATCCATTGTTCAATCTTATTTTTAGCTGAATTATAACAAAAGTAATGCAAATGAATTTTGCAACCTGATTGTATAGTTTCATATTGTACTGTTCCTATACTTTTAATACTGTTTCTTTGAATTGCAACAAAAAATAAAAAATATTTAATATTTCATAATTAAGACATCTATGCAGCATTATTTAAAATTAAATTTTAACTATAAGTTATAAGTAATATTGCGATCAAAACTACAACATTAGCAATTTAATTCCAAATATATACTTAAATAAACAAAACTTAAGTAAAGATGAAAGAATTACTTTTTAAATCAAGCAAATTGAAAATTTTATTAAAATAAGTTTATTAAAATCATAATTAGTGACTGTTTTATTTTTTATCACATTGCTATTAATTTTAATGACATTTTTAATAATAAAAAACTACATTATTCTGATTTATGTTTATATTTGCTTATTTTTATATATCTGAGTTCTCTATTATCTTTCAGTCATAAATCTTATTATTTTATAATTCTATTCAATTTTCAGAATTAACAAGTATCAATTTATTGATTTTTCAAAAAATGAATGCTACTTATGTAGTTACATAAGTTTGGCAATATTTTATTATTGGCAATAAAATTGCAGCAAAAAAAGATTCTATGACATCTGTTCCATAAATATAATCTATTAGAATATTTGACTTCATAAACAAAAAACATTTGTAGATTGGCTCAAGGCGTTATATATCAATGTGTTGTTAAAAGGAACATATTGGCCAGTAATTAACTTAATAGTTTCATGAGCTGCACAACCAGCTATAAAGGCAGCAACAGAATGAATCTCAGAAGCACCAAAGCGGCACATTTCATAAACATAATCATCTTTTGTAATAGATGGACACTGTAACTCTTGCAGAAGTGAAGAAACACAGTTCTTCAATTTCAAAACATCAGATTCTACATCATCATTTTGGCCAGGATATCTACGGAATTCAGCTCTAAACTTATCTGCAGCACGAAAGAGAACATAAAATATTATATCATTGTCTAAATGTTCTAAATCTGAAATGTAAGGCTGAACCTTGGCTGTTGATGGATTATATTCATCTTTGATAGCTCGCCCATGTAACACTCTTAAGCAATGAGCATTCTTGCAAAAAATTTTCACATCATGTTCAGAAATAAAATTTTGGGATATACCTAAATTGGTAAGTATGTCTTGTACTCTTGCATACATTTTGTGAACATCCTCTTCAGCTTTTTGCTTATAAATATTTTGCAGTTTAATGTAACTCTGTGTGTCTGATGTCATGTCTGGTATAATACCTCTAACTGGCAAACACCCATTTCCTTCATTACTTACAAAGTCCTTTAAAGCTTTGACTAATATCCAAAATGGCTTTGTTTCACTTGTCAAGTTATTGCATAATTTATCATTCAAAATCTCCTTAATTTCATTAGGAACACATGTTTTTGTAACAGATCTATTGACTGCTTTTAAAGCTTCATCAAAATTTTCTTCATCGTTCTTTCTCATGCCTTTGGAAATTTCGTTTTTAAGGAGATTTTTCTCCTTCATATTTTTTGGAATGTCTCCATGTTCCTGCTTCCACCAATCCAAATATTTCAAAAGAATAATTACAAAAGGCACATGTGCATGTTCCATATCAGTTAAATTTTCAAGTTGAATGGAATCTGCATATTCTTTAAGAGAAGTAAAAGGTCTATCTAATCTCAAATCATGAAACTCGTTCTCCGGTCTTGATTCTATAATTGTACAATCTGTGAATTGCAACCTCATATATCCTACCATGCCATACACACGACACACCAATAATGGTATTCCTAGATTCCACAGTTTATCAGCTAAACATAGGAGTGTAGATTCCTCAATGTTGGTAGCGATGACAACCGTGAACTTTGAGAAAAAATTCGGTTCAGCCTGTAATATGCATTCTACGGTTTCATCAACAAATTCACCTCTCACATCCGGATTCAACTCTAGTAAATGTTCAGTAGCGACCTTTGCTCGCGACTGTCCAATATTGTCTTTGTCAAGAAAAAAATTATTTCCAGCATCTTTTCCAGTAACGACTTCGCCGTCTAATATAGTGAAAGCACCAACGCCTGGGAGTACCAGACTCTTCAAAATTTCTGTACCAGTCGCAGTAGCATTAATTAGACATACATGAGCTGATTCCAATGCATACTGTCCATGATCATCCCATAATCTAAGTTGTCGATCATATTTAACTCGTTTAGGAGATTCCTGATAGACATTATCGCCGGTATCAACCATGATGACTTCTGCTTTCTGCTGTTAAACTTTCAAAACTTCGAAATCAAACACTTCAAGTTGAATTGTTCAGCTTTTGATAAAAAATTAAAAAATAAATAAAATATTGTGATTATAATCCTTAAAATTTTTGTGTGAAATTAAAATAATAATTTCAATAGACAAAATACTTTAAAGAACAATTATATGCATAAATTATGTATATATATTGAAATATCTATTCATATTTTACTTATGCTTGATGATTAATTACATAAACAAGCACTTCAACTTTAAATAGCGCTAGTTTCTGTTTGCCTGTGTGACATATTTTTGTAAATTTCAGAATGATTCTTTGTGTTAACTTTCTCGGAGTTTGCTTTTAATTAGAAAATAGTATGTTTTACAATACTAAATATAATTTTTAATGGTTTTTATGAGCTATACATTCCGATGATTATTTATATTCCATGATGATGTCTGCTCACAAATAATATGTTTTCTTTAGACTACAAATAATGGAAACTGTTTATTTGGCTAACAAAGTGTTAATGGTATAAATGTATCCTTCCTGGAAAAGAAACCAGTTGAACTTTACCATGGTTTCTCGAATGCAGTTGCGATTTCCCACGCTAGCTGTTTATACTGTATCGCTACCATTAATAGCATTCATTTTCTGTGTAATTTGGTCAATTTTGTATAATTTTGAGAGAGCAACTTTTACTCACTGCCAAGTTCCAAACTACCTACCTTCCATAAGTGCATCTATTGGAAGTTTTACTCCACAAAGACATATTTGGCAAATTTGTGTGGCCATACATTCTGCCCCTAGATTTCTTGTTGTGGCAATGTACTACAGTCATCTTTGTGACATTCTTTACAAAAGTGCCATATGGCAATGGGTGGCTTCTGTAATATTCCTCATCCAAGCGACAGAAGTTTCCAGCCTCTTAGGACTCACTTTCGTTTCATCTTCAGAAAATTTCCATGTTCATGAACTTTGTTTTATAACTTTCATGGTATCATCACTTTCCAACATGTTGTTATTGTACTTAGCCATGAGACATGGCATCAAACATAAACTCACACCATTGGAAAGATCTTCCTTAAAATATAAGTTAGTATTTGGTTTGACTAATATTACTTCCTTCTTCTTAGCTGTCTACTTTTACTTCCGTCACAATCGGTACTGTGAACCCTTTGTTTACACCTATTTTGCTTTCTTTGAATACATTGTCGTCATTACCAACATGGCTTATCACATGACAGCTTACTGGGATTTCTGTGATCATGTTGTTTCAGTGAGTTCTTGTTGCAGCCTCTCTGTCACTTCAAAGCAACAAGCAAAATTTTGGATGAATGATTTTGTTGTCAAAGTTGCTTAAAATTATAAAACATGTCCATTTTTCTGAAAATTTAAGACCACAAGATTTTGATGGATAATTTATATAAGTTTATATTTGTAAATACTAGAAATAGAATGAGATTTTTAATTCATTTTGCTATTAATTTATTGCTTTAGAATTTTGTGATAACATGCATTTTATATATAGTCATTTTTATATGCTTTAAGAAAATTCTAAATAAATTATTAAATTCTTTGCTGTTAAAATGTTTTCAGTCTGTTAATTTATTGCATTCACAAATCAAAGTTGTCAGAGTAACCAGGTCTGTGAGAATACTTTTTACATTTATTCCATTTTCTTAAAAATAAAAATACTGTTTTCTGTTAAAATGTGTAATAATTAGAATGATTATTCTCGCTTAATGCAAGAAAGTACTTTTTAGAGACAGTTGTTGAATTGAAAATCCTGACTGAACTTTTATCAGTTTTTAAAAATATAGTATGAAAACTGCTTTTTGCTGTATTAAAATTATAACATAACATGTAAATATGGTAATACAATGCTGTATAAAATTAATAAAATATGATAATTAAATCAATAAAATAGGATAATTTTGTTGTATAAAAATTATTATAGAAGAAATAATAAACTCAATTTTGTTTGCAACCTTATAAAAGGTATGTTGTACAAATTTTTAATTGGAAATATTGTTCTTCAATAGAAAAATTTTCCAATTTTTTAAATGTTTTGTAAATTGACAATTTGTTTCCCTTTATAAAAAAAAAATAATAGTTACAAAAATATGTGCATAATTTTCTGAAAGCAAACAGACAAGAATTTTCCATAAATTTCATATTTTCACTTTCTTTTGCTAATTTTTGCAAGATTCCACTTTTATTCTTTATTTTTAAAAGTACTTAAGTTTCTTAGGTTTTTTGGAATCATTTTAATTTTTATTTTTCAACTGTTGTAAATGCTATTTTGTGGTTGTGCTTACATGTATATAAGAAAGTAACAACTTTGAAATAAATTTTTTTTAAAAAAAATTGTTAAAGCTTTGCACATTGCTTAATTTTTAACTTTTCTTTTTATGTATAATAACTTTCAATGTGTTACATCTTTGGTTTCTTATTTTTCCTTGATTACCTAATTAAAATTCTCACTAGTATTGTATGAAAGTTAAACTCAGCATTTACTTTCTAATAAAAATTCCATTTCATTATATTTATGTGTAGTTTATTCATGTCCTTTTCTTATGTAAAAAATCATAAACTATTCTTACTTTTTTGGTTAATTTATTGTCACTTATCACTTAAATTTGTTTAAAATTGGATTTAGTATTTATATTAATCATGTATAAACTATATATATTTGTTAATATAATAGCCAAAGTATTAATTAAAAAAAAATTATTTTTATCATATTTAATTTTTTAAATTTCCTTTTCATTTGTAATCGCACATTTCAAAAGACTTTATATTATTTGTGTGCAAATCAAATAGAGACATGTGATACATATATAATTATACTCGTTTAATTTATGATCTTTTAGTTCCTTTAAAAAATTTTGGTGCTCTTTTTGTAGTCTATGGTTAAAATATCCAAGAATAAACAAACAATACTTAAAATAATTTTTCTAAGGATTATTTCACTTATTTTCTAATTTATCTTAAAGTATAATTTATCAAAGAAAATATGATAACTTAAATAGATATATTATTTAATTTATCATATTTTCTTCAATTATTTCTTAAAAATTTTCTATGCTTTTTTACCACAATTATTTTCAAAACGAAAATTATAATTAAATATAAAACTTTAACAGTTATAAGTTTTTTAACTGTTTAAAGAATTGACAAAATGCTTCTGTTTGTAAAATTTTGAAATTAATTTCAAGAATTTATCCTTATAAAAAGGATGATCCATAGTATATAGTTTATATTGAATTTTTTTTATTAATTTAACTATATTGTTGTACTTAACTCAAAATTTTTAATTTTGGCTTAAACAAATCTCTTTTGTAACTTCAACTTTAATATTTTAATATGTTATAAATTAAATACCATACATTTTGAGGCTAAAACTGAGGCAATTAAATGGGTTACTTCATAACTTTTGACCAGCGAGACACCTCTGAACCATGCAATCTTCCTTGTTGACTCACAAGTAGGCATCTATTCACTTTGCTTCTTCTACACTAGTCAGTCAAAATGTGTAGAGGAAACAAAACTACAAAGTGATGATGGTTGGAATGTTTTCCAGTGGATCCCCCCAGTCATTATAATATACCTGGTAATGAGAAGGTGGATCGAGTGGCAAAACAGGAATGCTTGTCTCCACAGCCCTTTTTGGCCCTTCCATACAATCAAATTTCATCCAAAATTGCCAAAGCCACAAGTATCTATATCAAAAATAGTTATAATGCTGAAACTAAGAGAAAAGTGTGGTCCAGTTTCATTCACTGTCCTATTCCTATGGACCTCTTACGATAAATCTTTTGAGCAATTTTTAGAATTATAAATGGACATGGCTATCTTCAAGATCATTTTCACCATAAAAGTATTCTTAACTCTTCTGACTCCCCCCTATATTCCACAGGAGAGGCTGTGAATTTTAAACATTTGACTATTTGCCCATCTATGAGAAACATCAACTTCCTTAGACAAGACAACTATCATATGAAGATTATTTTGCACTGGCCATTTTCTCTCTAGCAGCTGCTAGAGAAAATGTCCAGTGCAGCCAACTCCTTGACATATATATATATATAGTATAAATTGAAATAAAGTATTTTTTATATATATTTTATTATACCACAATTGTTTTAAAATAAATTGTGGAAGAATTCTAAACTTAAAACTCATAATGTTTTTATGAATTTAACATATCCAAATATTTTTCAACAATAGTGTTTTATGTCATTTTTATTCAGTTTTAAGCAAGAGAAGATTCATTTTTCTCTTATAATCAAAAATTAAGTAATAAATAATTTTTAAGTAATTTTGCAATAATTTTTTAGAATAGGAAGTAATTTAAATTAACTATAAGGTCTAATCAAATCAACTATTTTGTTCAAAAGGGAACATAGAGCGACAAATAACTAAGTCAAAAAGACTCCATTTATTAATAAACATATTAACCATTTTCTTTAACTTTCACTGTTCACTATAAACATAATAATTTTATAAGGAATCAATTTCTTATTCATAGATACAATGTTTAAAAAAATTATTTTGGTGAATTAGATTAATTTCTAAAAAATAGAATGTTTCGTTTAAAACTACTTATCCAATTTCATTAAGTTTTCTTGTTCATGGAAAAGAAGGAAGAAAAAATTAAGAACCTTGGAAAGCGTCTAAAGTTGAATGTTCGATTTCTTTGGATGAAGCTCAATTTTAAAATCTTTGTATAATTTGTCATAAATAATGTTCAATTAAGTATCAGTAAGAAATAAGTATTTCTTACTTTAATTAAAAAGGTGTTTTATTAAATGTATCGATTTTTTTTTTTAAATTTTGTAATGAAGCTTAATTATAAATTTTTTCTCCTTAAAATACACAGGCCTCCTAAAGTTTAAGAACAACATACTTTTCGATGCATATCTTTAAAAGATGACACTAGCGATAAAATTTATAGTTTATATAAATGATAAAAATGATCTTCCCGTAAATTTGTACAAAACCCACCACACAAACACATTTTATTTCTTAAGTAAAGAAAAAAGACCCCTTATATATAAGTGAAAGAAATAAATGCAAAAACATCAGGCTTTTTCATAATCAAACGTGTTATTTTTATTCATTTTCAACTTTTGTAAGCAGATTTTTTGACAATATAGTCAACGGGGTCCCGCAGTGTTTGAGAGAAGCCGTTTGTCCGATTTGTAAAGATGTCAGTTGGTATAATGGATGGAAATGGGAGAATGTGTCACACACACTGTCTGATGCTGCTAGGCGCCTTAATGTGTAGACCACGGAATCAAAATCAAACCAAAGCTTTTGAGGCCAGAAGACTCGTTCTAGGCTGACTACGAACTACAAAACCTGCAGATGACCGTTTCGTAGTTCTTTCGACCTGAAGGAGAAGCATTTCTGTGCTGCATCTCATTGCAGGCTACTCTGTTGCATCAGGGGGAATAATATCCTCTAATACGGTGGTGCGAATATGTCTTCACCATGCAAGGCAGTCAGTTGTTTGTGTTCGCCTCACTAGACGACTGAGAAGGAACCGCTTATCTTGGACCAGACAGCGATGGGCTTCTGTATTTTTTACAGCTTCTGTTAGCAGATGAGTCAATATTCACAAGGAAGAGATGAAGACAGTGATATTTATTAAAAGTGTTGGAAAGCCTAATCCCCCTTCTCCAAATGTTATTATTGTTCGAGAATTTTATTAGTAGAGGACTGTAAAATTAATAGCATTATCAAATTTGAAATTGTTAAGTATATCTGACTTTAATAAGGTAATAATTAAATTTTTTAAGTATATGAAAGACAGCAGTGAGTGATAAAATGTTACACTTATTTCTCATGTACTGTATATACATATAATCAACATAAGGGATAATTGATTGATATTTATCTGTAAAAAATGCTCAGTTAGAGAGTGCATATTGCACAAACAAACAAAAAGTATTATTAATAGGATAAAAATGAATTTCAGAAGGATGATTTATTTATATCAATAACAATGTCTCAACCCCTACGACATATGGAATGAGTAACGAGAATAGGGAGCTTTCCATCTGCTACATTTTTTACGAAGAAGATAACTAACCAAGCTTTTTGCTAAAATGTACCAAACAATGTGCCTACATATTATGGACTACAATGTGCCTACCTAAATGGTAAGAGCCTCTCTAGCTGGAGCAAATGTGAACGAAAAATTTCAAATTTTAGACGTTTCTAAAGATACGACGTCTAAAGTCACGACAGAATACTTGCCATATGGCGAACAAGCTCGGCAAAGCAAAATGGCGGACCGAAAAAGAACTCAGTGAAAGAGATTGACGGATGTTGAAGCTCATTGTAATGTCTAAAAAGCCAACAACTGCAACAAATGAGTTCACAGATCTCAATCAGCATCTGGATTCTGCAGTATCAATGATGAAAATAAGAAGGTTATTTCATAAACAAAACATTTATTCCACAGCAGCAATTCCCAAGCCACTTATCACAGATGTTAACGTCGTCCACAGTGTGGTACTCACAAAACTTGATAGATTGATAAGCGGAAAAAGTAATATGTCTGACGAATTACCTTTTACAATTTGAACAATTACATGATGGATATACGTTTGGAAGACGCGCGTAAAAGCGCATTATCGTGTTTATCTCTTTCCATCTATCAAGCATAGAGATGAATTTGCCTTGATGTAGACAGTCGTGTTATTTTCAGAAGGCACAATCGTTACTCTGGACAGAAGGATTACTGAGGAAAATTGTGATTAAGTTTCAGCACACTAGGTTTATTCTATAATGCAAACTTTTGCAATATAAAAATATTCCTCATACAAGATTCATCCAGTCATGGTTTGATGAACACAATGATGACGTTAAACGTCTACTTTAGCCCACACAATCATTCGATCTCAATATAGGTGAATTATTACGGTCTCTTTTTGGAAACGTTCAATACCTTTCAAGAACTTTCACAATATCTCCTTGAAGAATGATATAATAGTCCTCTAAAAGATATTCAGCACTTAGTAGATTTCTAGGGGCATCTCTTTTGTATTGCGTGGTCCTACACAACTTATACTGTGTTTGTGTGGGTGGATGGTAAGCAAAAAGTACTTGACGTTTTCGTGGTGGCATTTAATGAATTGAAAATAAATAAATGAGCAAATTAATGAATGAGGTGGTTAAGATACCGGTCAGTCGAAAGTAGGAATATCGGTTGTTATAAAAGCAGGCCAACCAATCGTAACTCGTACAGTTGCGAAGAGAAATGGACGTGTCGAAGGAGCTCATTCGATTTTGTTTGCTTTACGACTTCAAAGTGAACTTATCAACAGTAGCATCAAGTCGCCGAGTATGCTAAGCGTTTGCTGTGCGTGAATGAACTTGGCAATGGTTTCACAAATTAAGCTCAGGAGATTTGTCCCTTTGTGATGAGGATATGAGCTCCAGTGGCTCAGTAGTATTACGCCGCTTCCCGTTAAGATCAGAAAAGTAAAGCATCATCTGACGCGGGAATGATTGGGAGGGTGATCACGTATTCCCCCTCACTGTGGGTTGCTGGAGCATCGTGGGTGTGGGTCGTGTCCTCGGTAATATGTGACGTCCAACGTCCTTCCACTGGTGTGGAGAGGAGGGTGCCTTTCCACATCCACCTGGCCGTAGTTCAGAATTACGAGGCATTTCGTGATGGGCGATTCTTCCAAACACGTTAACCTGAAGGTACAGTCCGGGGCTCGACTACACCGCTATGTATATATGTATGTGATGAGGCTGGAGTCTGGTGCACCATTCATCAAATGGTTCTCTATAAGTTGCTACCAACGGACCAAATGGCAACTGCGGAGCTGTGCTCGTAGCAATTGGAACATGTACAGTAGGCATTGCAACAGAAAGAGCCAGCACTGGTTAATCACAATGGTGGTCGATAACGCGAGGTCGCTTGTCACGCTAGTGGCCAGGAATTCCGTACATCGATTTAATTGGGAAACTTTGTGCCATCCTCTTTAATCACCTGATCTTGCACCATCAGATAATGCATAACAAATTTGGAATCGGTGTTTCATATCGTTTCTAATAAAATGATATTAAAATTATATATAGACTTTTAGTTAAGATCTCAAATTCTGAAATACGTTTTAAACACAAAAATCCTACTCTTTTAGCCAAACTACTCAGAAGTTAATTTTTATTGAGAAAGCTGAACATATTTTCAAATAATGATTTAGAATTGTTGAAATTTAAAACATCAATTTTTATATTGACCATAAAGTTAAATATCATTTGTAACAAGATTATTCGATAAAAAAAAAACCAAACTTCTTTTGGTTGTTTATTAAATACACCTGCTACGAATGTATAGTCCACCAAAAATAAAAATATTTCATTGTTTTGAAATTTTTAAAATTTATTTTAGAAATGTCTACAGATACTCTATAAAAGTTTCCCTCATTATTTTTGTATTTGATATTTTCCATACCTTTTCACTCTCTGTCATAGTTGCACGAATGAATTAAATTGCTACGTTCTTAAGATTAAATAACTACCAATTTTTTTCAGTATTTTCATAATTATCATTTATTATGAAAAATAAAAGATAATAATGAAAATATTGAAATTATTTTTTTACTTTTGCAAAGTAATTTTTTGCACAGCGAAAATGTTGTATATATGTATAAAAGTTTTATTAATTTTCCATTATATTTTTGTTTTGTTTTTTTCTCATAATATTGAATAATAATGTACTTAAAAATATAACATGGCCACAATTTTAAAATCTTTTTATTACTATATCATAGAATTAAAATACTTTTTAAAAGGATGTTTTCATAGTTATTTTTTTAAATAATTATTTTTCATTAATCTTTTTAATTATTTTTCTTTTTGTTCAATTATTTTTCTTCTTTGTAGTAAATGTTACCATATTATTAGACATACTTCTGTATCTGAGAAAAATATAATTTAAATAGAAAAAATCATGGAGATGTTTAGAGGATAAATACATGTACAAAAATAGAAAAATAGCCATGTCAAAAAAAAAAAAAAAAAAACTGTGTGAGCAAAATACTAAAACTTAAAACATACAACATCTCTTTTTTTTTTTTTTTTTAACTTATGGAAATCGACGAAAAAATTTTCGACCATTTTATTCTGTACGCGAAAGTATTTTTAAATAATTAGTTTGATTCTGTGAACAAACAATTAATATAATTTTATTAAAGGGATTTTTTTAATGTTAAGAAAATATCAATAATTTCAATATAAGAGCTACAGTTTTTGTTATCAAGTATTTGTGATAAATTTCAGTAAAAATATTCTTGTATGATTTAGAACAAACTTCAAAATATCTTGTTACCATAATATATAAATACATGTGTAATAAATATGTTTGTGAATAACTAATCAATTACTAAGCCTGCATCTTTTCTAAAAAATTACCTTAAAATCTGTTTAAAATTATAAAAAAATATTTTATGGGACATAAAATAGTCAGAAGAATTATTCAAAAACAAAGAACACAGGGAATATTTATCGATGACAATCTATTATTCATAGATATTATAATTTTAATATTGTAATTTGGAAAAGAATTTGATTAGTTAACTAATATTTATTATTGCCATTTTCCAAGGCCATACGATACTATAAATTTATGATTTGAAGGCGAATAAATTGGTTTCAGTCTATTGGCTAAAATTCAAAATGTTATTTTAAAGCAAATGATGCTTTATGGCTTCTTATTTGTTTTTAACTTTAACCCCGACCAGCATAATAATAATAAAATTTTAGGGCGTTGTAATGTGCTTTAATAATAATTATAAACACACCGCCTCAGCTTAATTTAATGGACAAAACGAGTTATGAAAAATCAATGTATTCCAGCTCGTGACGAGAAACGCCATTGGCTGACAAGCAGTGAGTAATATCGATCGAATACCAGCATTCCTTACACGCTCGTGTATGGGATTTCCCATTGGATTATGTGGGTAAGGAAGGATTGCCAGTCGCTGATTTGGACTCCAGAGGTATAGAAGCTAAAAAATAGTATCCCTTTTAGAAGAAAAGTATACACAAAATAAGGGATAACTAATTTGAATTTTCTTCTCTTAGGCTCATAGCTGCTATATTTTTAAGACTGTTTAACGGGATGAAGTGATTTCTTTTGCAGTGTTTACAAATTTCCTTGACGTAATTCATAACAAATACTTGAGTTATTTTATTAAAATTTATTTAAAACAACTTGGTGAAATCCCGTTAGAATAATGCCACCCCAACTGAGCGGAAAAGCAGTCAAGAAGGCCGGTAAAGCGCAGAAAGCGGTTAGAGCCGGCGACAAGAAACGGAGGAAGAAGAAGAGGAAGGAGAGCTTCAGCATCTATATCTACAAAGTCCTGAAGCAAGTGCATCCGGACACCGGCATATCCAGCAAGGCAATGTCCATCATGAACAGTTTCGTGAACGATATATTCGAGAGAATCGCCGCCGAATCGTCGAGGCTGGCCCACTACAACAAAAGATCTACCATCACCAGCCGGGAAGTCCAGACAGCTGTCCGCCTGCTGCTGCCCGGAGAACTGGCCAAGCACGCGGTGTCCGAGGGTACCAAGGCCGTAACCAAGTACACCAGTTCGAAATGAGAGGGTGACATCAAGTGGTGTGGACTCCCATATTCTTATTGGGTTGGATAAGCTGATATACTGATGCTCGATGCATAACTAAGTGTAAGAGAACAGGATACCTTTGCAAAAGCTGATGCATGTAAATGAGCAGAGAAGTCTAAAATCGTACAAAGAAACTCACAGATTTCCGTTAGTTACAGTTACAGAATAGAATTTATAGATAACATACATGTAAGATCATAAATAATCAGTTTGTTCTCCCATTGTGTCAGTGATTGGGTTAAGTTCAGCTCCCCCTCCCCCTGTGTGTTGATCAGGAAATTATTTGCTTTCTTTTAGAATTATTTAGAATGCACACATTTGTAGAAGAATGAAAAGAAAAGAATATTTGCCAATTTCTTCAAAATAGTTTTTTTCCAATTGTTAATTTTTCAAACTTTCATCTTTTTTTTATATTTGTGAAGCTTATTTAATCAAAAGAACTTTACACTTCAAAGAATGAATTATGCATGCATATTGTAAACATCATAACATATTTATCAAAACATTTTATGACTCTATAATTTTTTTATTGTATTGAATTTTTGTTTTGTCTTCCCTTAAGAAATGGATAAGTAAAATCAATAAGAATTATAAATAAATTAAATAAAATTGTGTGACTGAAAAATTTTCAGTTTTTGCAATTTACCTAAATTAATTTTATTTATAAGCACACAATTCAGATTAACGTAAAAAGCTTACAGATTAACGTAAAAAAGGAATAAGTATTTCATTTAATTTTTCAAGAATGATAATGTAAAATAATTTAACTAGAAATTTCCTTGGGAATGAAAAAATTTTGTTTCATTGTTTCCTCAGATAAATTGAAAATTAAAATATATAGATGAAAATAAATCAAATTTATATTATCTTAAAGTTAATAATAATACATTCTTATGTATACTTAAAATATATACATTTGTCTCGCATGTAATATATAAATCATATATTTTGAATGAAAAATCATTACTAAATGTATAATTTCAAATATTTTTGATAATAGAATTATTTTGTCATTTACATTATATTATTTTTAAAAGATTCTAATTACATGCATTCACGTTTTTATTTCTATAAATTTGCTTTTAATTTAACTAATTTACATTGATCTCTGTTCAATTCTGTTACAAATTTTTTGATTAAAAAGATAATTTACTGAACGTCTTATCCTGGAATAATCACTCAACAAAAATCATATCAATAATTTATTAGTAATATTTTTTGAAGTGGGCAATATTTTCAGCAATTAGAAAGACAGACCTTTCTAGTTTCAAAAACTGTATTCGCCAATGGAATCTATAAATTATTTGCATAAATAATTTGAATTTTGCCATACAAGTTAAAGAAAATTCATCTTGAGAATATTATGAAAGAGAATATATTTAACTGAATCTAATTTCATAGAATGCTTTCCTATTTAGAATAGAAAATATGAGTGTAAAATATTTAGTTCATTAAAATAATTAAATAAGAATGACACGTACTAAAAATGTGCATCTATATATATATATTTGATAGTATAAAGTTTCATAATTTGGGAACTTATTTAATTGTAAAATTATATTAAAAAATTCCAAAATTTCAAAAATAGAGTAAAAATGAATATTTAAAAAAAATTTTAATTATATCCTATAGCATAGCTCTTACATTAAAACTTGTTTAGCATAAAATAAATTTTCACGTTTTAAATAACTATATTTTTCCTGAATATTTTCATTGAACTAATATATTTTTAAAGAAAGTAATGATTACGAATAAAATAAGCAGTTTTGATTGAACTATGCCTACATTTCTAAAAATATTATGAATTAACTTAAAGAATAAAGTTTAAATTTACATAAATTAATATTTATATCTAAAAAATGGGCAGTCCATATTCAAATACTATGCTCGAAAACAACTAAAAAATCTCTACACAGATAAATATAATTTTTTAAATTTTTTGTATTAGCATATTTTTAACTTACATATAATACAAAATAATTGCTTTTTTTTTACAATTTGGTATTTTTCCTAAAATTCTCTTTATTTACGATCATGTTTAAAAATGGTGAATTATTCTTAAAATGAACAGCTTTCAATAATTCTTCCTCTAGTATTCATAATTCGGATTAAAAACATTTATCCTCTACTATCGACCGAAAATTGCTCTAATCCGCTTATATACATATATTATTTTCTTATTACTCTTAAAAATGTAATATTTAAAAACTCAAATATAAAATAAAAAGTTAAAAATAATTAAATGAATTTTTTATTTCAAATTAATTTTAAAAATATATAACTAATTATAAAAAAATCGCTTTATAAAATTTTTTCAATTTTTTTCTTTTTTTATTATTATGGAAAATACAGGTCGCACCACTGGAATAGGGACAATATATATTAAAAAAATTTTGGCAAGCAGTATGTTTGACCGACTATATTCGTAAATCTATATAGTATGACTTACTTAACGATAATTATATTATGTCTTAATTATATATTGGTTATATGTATGAAATACATAATATAGTCGGTAAAAAAATATGTCTAACTTACATAGGTTATTTTCAGAGTTTTTGTTTTTTATTATAATGTTATATGTTTTAAATCAGCTCTCTCTCTGTCTCTCTCTCTGTCTCCCTCTCTCTGACCTGTCTCTCTGTCTCCCTCTCTCTGACCTGTCTCTCTGTCTCTCTCTCTCTCTGTCCTGTCTCTCTCTCTGTCTCCCTCTCTCTGACCTGTCTCTCTGTCTCTCTCTCTGTCTCCCTCTCTCTGACCTGTCTCTATGTCTCTCTCTCTGTCTCCCTCTCTCTGACCTGTCTCTCTCTGTCCTGTCTCTCTCTCTGTTTCCCTCTCTCTGTCCTGTCTCTCTCTCTGTTTCCCTCTCTCTGTCCTGTCTCTCTCTCTGTTTCCCTCTCTCTGTCCTGTCTCTCTCTCTGTTTCCCTCTCTCTGTCCTGTCTCTCTCTCTGTTTCCCTCTCTCTGTCCTGTCTCTCTCTCTGTTTCCCTCTCTCTGTCCTGTCTCTCTCTCTGTTTCCCTCTCTCTGTCCTGTCTCTCTCTCTCTGTTTCCCTCTCTCTGTCCTGTCTCTCTCTCTGTTTCCCTCTCTCTGTCCTGTCTCTCTCTCTGTTTCCCTCTCTCTGTCCTGTCTCTCTCTCTGTCTCCCTCTCTCTGTCCTGTCTCTCTCTCTGTCCTGTCTCTCTCTCTCTGTCCTGTCTCTCTCTGTCCTGTCTCTCTCTCTCTGTCTCCCTCTCTCTGTCTCCCTCCCTCTCTCTGTCTCCCTCTCTCTCTCTGTCTCCCTCTCTCTCTCTGTCTCCCTCTCTCTGTCCTGTCTCTCTCTCTCTCTGTCTCTCTCTCTCTCTCTCTCTCAGCACGTATATAGGGAAACTAAACATTTGTGAATGTCGTACTTATAATTGTTTTCATTACAATGCAATCTACATGAAAGAAACTACGTTGAATATTCTTTATTGAGAAACATTATTTGACGGCAAATTACTTTCAATAGAATAAACAGTATAATTTTTTTTATCAAAAGCAAAATAACAAATTATTACAAAAATATTAAAAAAAGTAAGATTAATATGATATACTAAAATTTCAAAGAGTAAGAAAGTACATAGTAGTAAAGAAAATGATTTTAACTATTTCGCGTATAGTAACATATATAGAAATAATCCATACCTATTAATAATTTTTTTAAAAAAATATTTCTTTATTAAACATAAAATTAACTATTTAACATTATTTTTTTCCATGCCAAATAGAGAAAAAGAGAAGATTTTCACTAATCACAATGTAATAGATGATAAATGACTATTTTTGAAATCTAATTATTTTAAACTATAACTTATATAAAAACCAATAAAGAAATCTATAAGTATTCACAATTTAATTTAAATATATACTTTCTAAAATATAAATAGTTGTATATATATATATAATTTTCTTTAGATGGAACTTATTAATTAATTTTATTTTCAGGCGATAAAATATTTAATTAAACTGTGTAAAAGTACATTTTACGCGTCATCACATAAAATTGATGAGCACAAATATAATTTTTCTGGTAGAAAAGAAAAATTATGTGAAATAATGTATGTTTATTAAAAGCAAATTTTGTGTTCTATCATTAGTGGAATACAATGCAAAAATCTTGCTTTGGAACAGAAGAGGAAACTTTACTTCAACTAATGAGAATGCTTCTCCTTCAAAAAAAATTGAAGTAGTAAATAAATAATTTAATTCTTTTTTCAAGAGTAAAAATAGCTACTTATTATGTAGGTATAAATTCAGTTTATATAAAATCCATGAAAATAAAATAATTGACATGGATTTATTTATCTCCAAACTCACATTGCAGTAACTCGGACATTTTCTAATAAGCGCTAAGATTTATTTCATGAAAATATATATATTATGTCCAATTTAAAAAATATACATTTTAAAATTTCCTGATAATATAGCTGATGTCTATAAGAAAACTTATTTAAAACCATTTCAAGAATTACATATACATGCAATACAATGCTGAGGGGCCGTTGTAGCCTAGTGGTTAGGGCATCGGCTTTCCGTCCAGAAGGGTGGGGTTCGATTCCCAATGCCGCCAAAGACCCACCGAGTACCTGTGATATAAGTGCTAGTTAAATCCGTGGAATCACAAGTCCTGTGGTAGGTCGTTGAGCAGTTACATCGGGTGAAATGGTTTTGAGAAAATTTATCTCTTCAGATCAATACTAAAATTGAGGAAATGGATCCTCTGGTTGTGGCATCTATTGGAGGATTTAAAAAGAGCAAAGACGTACTTTACCTTTATGTGCTCTGATTAAACGAAAGACGCACCCTATTGACTTAGCCAAGGCATAGCGAGCTCGGCTTGTCCAAGTGTCAAAAGTAACAACAACACAACAGCTAGTTTTTGGCGACGATGTTGATATACAGAGGGTGTTAACACATTTTTAGAACGATTTCGATTACGAGTTTAAAAAAAGTAAATGTTTTAGAATAAAAATTTTTGGCAACAACTTATTATTTGAAATGAAAAATATCGTCTGCTACTTTTAAATTTTTTCTTCTTTCAAAATGTCACATATAAACATGCTGTGAACTGAAGGATATGTTTTTGATTTTTCCGAAAATAAAGGTTCTTATTCAAGAATTCAAAAACGTTGTGAAATGCATGGTATTAAAATTTCTAAGTGCAAAATAAACAATATTATTAATCGGACAGTAAAAACTATCAATCATTATTTCTACATAGAAAGAAGACTCTAAACGAATATCTTTAAAAGGCACGTACTTTTTAAATGTTTCTAAAGTGAAATCGCTGTTAACGAGAGAAAATCCACCAACACAAAAATCAATTGATTGCAAAGTCTTTAGATACATCTTACCAACAATAAATAAAATAACAAACCAGTATTTACAACTTAAAAATGGTAAAAAACATATTGTTCACCAGTTTTTGCCGAGACATGTGGCTCAACGCAAAGCATTTTGTAGAATCTTGTATGAAAACCATTTAGCAGGAGATAAATGGAAAACCACTGTGACCCTTGATGAAGCATGTGTTTACCTAAATGACTGTAACTAAAAAAGGTCTTTTTACTATGGAAAATGAGGAGAAAAATGTACAAACCCGTTTCCGTCAATGTAAAGAAAGTTTCAGTAAAGGGTTTATGATTGTCGCAGGTTTCTCCTACAATGGGAAATTAAAAATAAGGAAAATCGTACTATCAGGAGAAGGTTTTATGCCCAGTATTTACAAAAGAAATTCCACTTCTTTATCCCAATAACTTTCAAAGAGAGAAGCTTCATCAAGACAAAGCTAAAAGTCATACTTCGAAAACTACCACTGCATTCCTGGGAAAAATGATGACTATTACAGGTATTGCATATATACATTTTCAACTTATCCTGACGTTTCACCTATGGACTATTGTGCCTTTGATCTGTTAAAAAAGGCTCTTTCTAAACGCAAACCCACCACGATAGATGGACTCTGGAAAGTAGTGGAAGAGGAATGGAAAGCAATACCCCTGGAAATATAGCGAAAATATCTTCTATCATGGAAATCACGATGCAGTCTCATAGTCCAGAAAAAAGGCTATCAAATCGAAAATTTAAAAAAATAATCTTTACATTTTAAACATTAATTAATCGGCCACGAAATCGTTCTAAAATATGTTAATACCCTCTGTAATTGCTAGAACAACATAAACACAGGCTTTTATTTGCCTGGAGAATGAAGCTCTTGAAATGGCCTTTAAAATTAATGAAAAGAAAACTAAATATATACCTTAAGCTAAAGCAAGGTTTAAAAATTGGTGAAGACTATAAATTTGAAGCTGTCGTCGACTATTTCGCTTACTTGGAATTTGAAATCAACAATAGGAAGGACATCAAAACTTAACTACATAAAAGAACTGTAGCAGATTGTAAATACCTTAATGGAATACGAAAATATATGAAATCAGACATAATTAAAAAAAAAAAAACTAAGATTTCACTATATAAATGTCTTATATGACTAATTTTAACATATGCATGTAAAACCTGAATCTTGACTCGTACACATGAGGATAAATTGGGCATCTTAGAAAGGAATGTTTTAAGGTATATTTTTAACGAAAAACGATGTTTGGTTGCGATGAAATTTAGAATTTTATTGCTCATTTAATGAGCATGACATCATTAAATTTATTAAAGGCTGCAAAGAATAAAATAAGCAGGCCATATTGTTAGAATGGATAAGGAGCGTACCGCAAAAATGTTATTAATGCCAAAACCAAGTGAAGCAAAAAAGGGGAGACCAGATCTAAGATGGATAAATAGTTTTGATTAAAGAGCTTTTATTAAAAACAAAAAAAAATTATAAAAATATTAATGTATGAAGCACTAAGTGGAATATTCAAATGAAATCTGAATAACCGCACGAAAACGTAAATAGAAATAGAAATTCCACAAATAATAAATTATAAAATTCCTAGTATTGTTTGAATAAAATGTTGATAACTTAATAAGTATTTTTTTAAATTTTAAATGAAAGCGTATATAATTTTATATATTTTCATATATAGTAAAAAAATACTATTATTTATTCCTATAAGATGAGCACAGATCATTAACAAATTACAGTAATAGAATAAAATAAATTCTATTAAAATAAAGATAAATCATCCACAATGTACATAAAATATTCCGTCAAGGTAATGTTGCCAAAAGTTAATTAATCATCGAAAATACACAAAATTACTTTTCAAAAGAATCTAATAATTATTTACGATAAATATCATACAACTGGAATATTTCGGCAATCCTAATTTTATATGATCATAATTTTTAAGGTTTCCGATCTTCTCAAATATTATGTTTCTCTCGCAACAAGGAAGTAGCTGTTGAATCAACGTTATCTAGCCCAGAGTTGGGCTCTACGAGCTAGATAGAAGCAGCTTGGGTGGAATCTTTGTTATTTTGAAGCAGAGACCAAGCAGAAGACCACCAATATTTGGTTTGCTACCTCCAGAGGTATCATTTCACTTGGAGGACATTATTACCACGCCCAGTTTTAACGTGTCCCAGCCGCTTTTGGCGAACAAGGCGGTCAGTCAGGATTCGAATTCCCTACCTTCTGATAATGAGCACGACGCACTAATCAACCAGGCCACCACTGCCCTACCAGGAGGTAGTGAGTTCTGTGTCCACTCAGCCAAGGATCGGTCGTGTTAGATAGTGGCAGCTGAAGCACGTAAAATAGATCGTGGTCGCAATTTCCTGCAAGTGAAAAGATATCTTTGGAAGAGTGGCAGGCCACGTGTGATGTCTTCAGCTTGGTGTGCTTCTAAGTAATAACCCAGCCTATTTCGAGTGACACTGACACACCCACTGGGTCTCTCCTCAAACAAATGGGTTCAGTTCTACTCTTTGTCCCGAACGTCATTTTAGTCAATTCGAAATAAATATAAATACACTTATTTCAAATTTATATTTATTTGGATACAAGTCTTTTACTATTCTAGAATAAACTTAGAAATAAAGTTGCTGAAATTGGAAAATTGAAGCGTGTATATTGTGCATTTTTGCTATACAAAGATCGGCATGGAATCACACAGTAATAAATCCATTATTGTTTTCAGTTAACATACAATTTACTATATGTAACATTTAGCAAATATAATATTGTATGATATTTGTGCTACATAATACTAATAACGTAACATTATGTTACGCTTGCTTAAATATATAATGAATATTAAGAGATTAATTTCGAAATTTTTATTTTAAAATTATTATATTTATTTTTATTTTTTAAGTAAAAAAGATTTAAAGTATTTATCATTCTGTAATCAAAAATATCTACTATTCACATAAATTTTTAAAAAAAAATCAGCATCATAAATTTCACATAATAAAAAAATAAAAGTTATTAGCTGAACTGCCATTATTTCTGGAATTATGAAATTGTTGAAGAGACACCAAAATTGAAATAAAAATAATAAATTATAATATTTTTCTAGCAACAATAATAGCATAAAAAATCAGAATCCACTGTGAAAAGTCAAATTAAACTTTTAAAATAGTTGAAAATATAGACTGGATAAAAAATGTTGAATGGTTGAATAGCACACATTTTAAAAAAAATATCAATGAGATCAAAATAATAATGTGTAGCAACTGAAAGATTTATTTAAGACGACTAATTATCACATTTTGATTTCTAAAGAAACCCTGCATACATGCCAAAATTCTAAATTAAATCATATAAAAACGTCATCTTTATAGAATAAGTTTTCGCATATTTTATAGAATGTGTTTCAGGAGGTAATGATTTAAGAAAAAAAAAAGTACTATTATTTCTCAATATGTTGCGCCATCTGTCGTGCAAATATTAAACTATTATTGAATTTATTTTTCTAGTTATTTATGTTGTAGTAATGCATTTTTAATTTATCATAAAAAATGGTATCTTTTTATTTTGAAAAATCCCTCTTAGAAGTATGAATATAAATCCTATTTATTCATAAGTTCTTATGGTATAACAATCTTACAATACAAAATTTAAAACCAGTTGTGTTTCAGTGTATCCAGAATAACTAACCAAAAAATACTGATAGTAACTTAGCCTAAAGAAATGTTTTAACAATTTATTACTTTTTGATGTTAAATAATTTTAAAATCCAAAAATTAGTATAATGCTGCATATCATCCCCTTTATATGAATAAAAAACATAATCAAACATTTTCCACAATTTTTCGATAAATTTCTTAAGATAATGCTGTAAGTTTTCTTAAAATAATGCTGTATTTACAATACCTAATAGTCATTATTTTAAAAAATATTATGTAAAAATATTTTTAGGTATGCATTTTTTTAAAAATAACTACCAGTTGTAGATGCTATTCAAGTTAACACAGCCTAAAATTCTACAGTTCATGACTTAAGTACTTTAGATGCTAATTGTCATGATAATTATCCTAGAAAAAGAACAAGCCCAATAACTGATAAATGATTACTCCATCCTAAGTTTAAAACCCGTAACTATTTTGGAGTAGTAGGCAACAAAAAATCAAAAATGTCATTTAAGACTAATAAATTTTATAACACCTATCTAAAACTACACAAAAAAAAATTAGAAGCTCTGCAAAACAGAACAATTAATAAAACAACCAATGCGTATTGGTTTACACGAAGAGATATACTTCTTTCTGATATTAACTCTAAAAAGCTATTATGCAAATACTATGTTCAATGAGTACAAAACAGGTTGTAAAAGAGTGAAAATCAAGTATTTTCATCAAATATAAATGATACTATCAATATCATTAACTTTATTATCTTATCTCCTCCTTATTTCTTATTTTCTTTAAATCTTTACTAAATTGTCTGGAGACACTGTTACCATGGAGTTATCATTTTATAAAAATTGAATATATTTCAAGAAATTTTGTCTTTAAGTAAAAAAATATATCATTGATAATTAAAAATAATAACTAATGTCACTTATTTGAACACATCTTTAATAATTATACTCTTAAGATATACATGTTGATAACAATATCTACATTATTCACAGTGTTAATCATTAAAATTCTACTGTCTCAATACAAAAATATTTCTATACCAGAAATAGTTATTATAATTACCAACTCTTATGCTACAGAACAAGGAACCTTGAAAGTTGTTTCACTGGATTGACACCGCGAAATAAAATACTTACTTTCTGACATAACTTTGGAAAATAATAGGAAGTATAACAAATTATTCACTAAGATAAAATTATTCAGGAGTTAGAATGAAAAAAGGAATGTTTGGAGTCGTACTTTAATACCAGCATGTGGGTGTTAGAATAACTTGAAAAGATGAATAAATGGATACAATAAAGATTGTTATATCATATTCTCCAAGTTTGGGATTACTAAACACTCATCGGAGTAAAATTTCACGTGAGGAGCCATACCAATACAGCAATGATCTTTAATAGATGAATTAGAAACATTTACCTTTAATTCTTAATTTCAACTATTAAAAATATTTTTGAATATCGCTATACGAAAGTTCCAACAACAATGCAAACTAGAAAGTTGGAATTACTCATGGAACTGATTATAGATGGCAGCACAATGTACATTTTTAGTTTCATTGCATTTTTAAATATTTCTTAAGTATTTCTTAAGTATCCAGTGGATAAAATAAAACTAGGCTTGATATATAATTATTTAAATAATTCTTTGATTAAAATTGCTATTAGACTTCACCTATAGGAAATGGCATTTTGAAACATATTTGGTTTAAGACTTGCTGTAAAAAATGAAAAAGGCTTACTGACAAAATGTAATTTTAAACGTATTTCCCTACTTTCATTAATTTTGTCGAACATATTTTCACAAGCATGTGCATATCAATTTAGTAAACTTCAATGAGATCATAATTATGTTTACATCAAAATTAAGACATTTCTGTTAAATGGAATTTTAAAAGCTTAGTAATGAATTAGAAAAATACTTGTTTGTGAACTTCATATTTTATGTATTCAGGTTATGAAAGCTTAATTATGTTATTTCAATATAAGTAATAGTAATAAGTTCTAATGAAGAGAGAGTGAATACATTTTAAATACTGTTGTGTCACTGGCATTTCTTTAATTAATATTGCCAATAATTAAAGAATTTATGAATTAATATTAACATTACAAACAGTTCTCTACAAATTATGAAAAATTTTAATATTGGTATTTAACTTGTAATAAACTTAGTTAATAACATAATTGATTAATCTATTCGATAACTTTTCATATTAATATATTCACTAAACACTGAATTCAGATACTATGAAAACAATAAGACATCTTTTGTGCTACATGATTTTATTAAAAAATTTCAGAATTTACAATAACAATGTTTACATTTGTAAACACAGACACAAACAATAAAATCACACATACAGGTACATTATTCATATGAATATTCTTATACTTGTAGAAGAAAGCAACTGAATAAGAAACTTACTTCTACTTGCATAAATTGAATATTTTAATAGATATATTTACAGAGCATTTTGAAAATTCAAAATATTACATATATACCGAAATCTCGAAAAATAAAAATTGCTATTACATCTACAGAGAAAATTGTTCATTTTCCTTAATGATATAATAAACTTAAATTATATTACAATAATAAAGATTTGGCTTTTTACCAATTACAGTGTTACCAACCAATACACTTACATATCCTTCCCAAGATAAAAGCAATTCTAAAAAACATTTACATACTTTTAATAGTAATGTTAAGTTCTATTTAATAACATAACACACAAAAGAATAATAATTAAATATAAATTTCAAAATTAAAAGTTGATTATATGTTTATATACATAGAGGAACATGTGCTGAAGCCATATTATTCATTATCGAATAATAATCTACTCTAATTGCAGCTCGTTTAAGTCTGCTTTTAACTACAATATTTACACAACTGCATATTTCAGTTTTATACATGCACGAATCTGTGCAAAAAACTTCAAAATGCAGGATTTACCGGGCTCGAATCAGTGGCTTTATGTTTATATAACATTTAATGATTATTATGAAAACCTACAGCTAAATATGAAAAATATGATAATTTCATAAACGCATTATTAACATATCCTGAGATACAACTATGACTGAATAATAGAAATAGAATAAAAATAATCAATACTTACAAATTGACAGTATATTTGACTGAATCTTGGGAGGGTTACCAGAAAAGAAAAAAGAAAATTTAGAGTCTAAAATATATGAACTGCGTTGAATGCGATGGTTTATGATGGATGATGATGACAAGTTCGAGAATGAGAAACATTTCGAAGCGAAGATGAAAGGATGCGAACGATGGGGAGCTGAAAGGATGCGAGGCGGAGATGAGGATGGGAGAATTCCAGATGCGAGAGGATGAGTTTCGATGAGATGAGGAATATGGAGTATTTACAGTCAATGATCATGAGATGAAAACCATGTGTTTACTTTTTCTTCTTGGGGGAGGCTTTTTTCACAGCCTTCGTCTTCTTGGGTTTAGGAGCTTTCGGCTTGACACTTTTGGGCTTTTTTGGACTCTTGGCGAGCTTGGGTTTTGGAGCCTTCTTCACAGCTGATTTCTTGGGAGTCTTGGGTTTAGCCGCTTTCTTTGCTGCTGGTTTCGCTGCTTTGCTCTTGGCAGGCTTAGAGGCTGCGGCTTTGGGTTTTGCTGATTTTTCCTTGGTTCCAGTAGTCATCCGGAAAGAACCCGATGCTCCTTTTCCTTTGGTTTGAACAAGAGTTCCAGATGCAACAGAGCTCTTCAAGTATTTCTTAATAAATGGTGACACTCTGTCGACATCTACTTTGTAATGCGAGCCGATGTATTTCTTAATGGCCTGAAACGATGAACCACCTCTTTCTTTCAAAGTTGAAATAGCAGCATTTACCATTTCAGAAACTTTAGGATGAGTTGGAGCTGTTTTAGGCTTTTTAGGTTTGGCAGTTTTCGCCTTCTTAGGTGTTGCTGCAGGAGCAGGTGCTGCCTCGGTTTCAGCCATCTTTAAAATGTAAAATACAACTTACAACGGAAAAAAATTCAGAGCGAATTGAACGTGCGCAGTCAAGAACAGATCAGGGAAGAATGTTTGCATCGGGAGAAAAACGCCCCTGTTTTATAGACTAGTTGCGGACGTCGCAGAAAGCTGTAAACTTTGAGAGCGCGGCAAAGGCACGGAGAGTCTCGTCCGATCGCTCCGACAGCCACAAATTGTGTTTCTTGCGTGATTTCTTTAGTTCGCAATAGATTAATTTTTCATGCTAACTGCTTCAAATTTTTACTGGCGTATACTTTGTAATCTCTAGTTTACGGAATAATCATAAATTTGTGCCCTACAATTCACTGTGATTTAATAAAATAATTAAGTCGGGACTATACCCTTCGCTCAAAATAAGATGCATCTGTTGATTTTTAATAATTCAGAGTTAAATTTTTTAGTTATTGACAAAAAAATGTGTGGAAATGAAGATAGAAATCTTAGCTTCCAGTACGAGAGGAAAAAAAATACTTAAAAATTATATAACATATTTCAAAAAATTTCTTTTTGAGACTACTTAGCACACTCCATGCACTCCAATGGTTCATAGTGATTTTTTAAACACGAATTAAAAATATTTAAAAACATAATTAATTTTGAAAAAAAGTAGGAAAATACTTAGGCATGTGTACTGTATATCAAAATAAATTATTAACAATTTTTTTCAAGCTCGGAAATTATTTTTATAAATTAAAGTTATACTATCCCAATAGAACTGCGTAGAAACTCGAGCTGAATGTGTTTGTATTGGCATCGTTAATTATTTCATTTTGTAAATATTTTAAGCAATAAAATACTTTTTTATCATAACAAAAAAATTAATAAGCATCAATTATATGCATTTTATTTCTTTTCGATATAAATATTGCTTTTAATTTCTTTTAAATATATGTATGTTTTTTGAATCTCCTAATTCGTCTCGATTCAAGATGGCTACAGTTTGACATCGTACACGTAAACATAATGAATTTTATTAAATTATTATACATTTATGACTTTATCTTTGTCAATTTAAAACTCATTTCTTGACAAATTATTTTAAAATTAATATAAAAATTCAAAATTACTCTTTGTATTTTTTATATATATATAATTCTTATGACCTCTAGTTTCTATGGGTGTGTTGTTAGGAAAATTGTTCAAAATAGAATACTTTTGTTGGTATAAAATTCGAATTTCTATTCGAAATATTTTACTAGTTTATATTATTAAAAAGCAATTTATCTTGTAAAATAATTAATATTAAATGCAAATAATGCAATTTGAGTACAAAAATGACCTGAAAAGAAGAATACAATATTTTTTTTTAAAAAATAAATAAGATTTAATTAATTTTTTTCAATGAAATTTAGGAATATTTTTATTTGTATGATATTGTTAAAAGAAAACTTCAATTATAAAATTTACTTTTATATTTAGGTTGTAATGGGTAAGAAAAATCTATTTGTATAAAAAAAAAATAGTTCGTTAGTTTTCGAACGAATTTTGAAATTTTAATCCCTCAAAAAAGAAAAAAATTACAAAAAATCATATTAATCTTCAACAATTTTGCTTCAAATCTATAACAGACGTGTTTTTTTTTTTTTTTTTTTTTTTTTTTTTTTTTTAATAATTATTGAAATTTAATAACCGAAAGTGTTTTTCTTTAAACAAAAGGAAGCCTTTTCATTTCTTTACTTTAACTAAGCAAAATAGCATATGGTATTCTAACCATCGAGTTGTAATTTAATTTTGAAGCACTCAAAATTTATTACTTTCAAAAGAAAACAAAATCAAGAAAAAAATTCAATAAAATCTTTTAAATTTTTTTACAGCTGTTTATTTAAAAATAAATTGGAACAAATTATTTATTCTTTTCAATAAGATTATGCAAACAAAAAATTGGGGTTTTTTTAAAAATAAATGTTAGCATGTTTGCTTAGTTAACTGCATTTTTCAGCATAATAAGCTTCATGTTGATGTATTTTTCTTATTATTTGTTTTTTAGTTTAATAATCTAATGCATAAATTCTCTAAAAATGGGGAATATTTGTATTCAAATAATTGCTACAATTTTATTTCAACTTTCATAAGAAAATTGAGAGTTTTATACTAAACAAATGTTATGATGCCAATTTTCAAAGTGTTTTGTGTATGTTTTGTGTTTAACAATTATTACATACTTTTAAATAGATAGAAATATTTTACTCCCTGTTTTGAAATGTTTATAATGTAAACTACGAATGATTTGCAATTATATTTTTTATCCCACGATAATGTTTTTTAAACATCTATGCTTTACCGTTCATTTGCTGAAGCATTTTTATTAATGATTGTATTACTTCTTGAAATTATATAGGATTCATCTAGATTTTAAATAAAGACCATGTAGCCATGTATATCACATCGTAAATTTCTTAGAATATCTTACAATATAATGCAAATAATAAGATACATTATTGTAAAAAAATAATAATTCATAAATATTGATGGAATCATTTTTTTTTATCCACGATTGCATATCAACTTATTAAGCTCTCGCTAGAGGGCATCACGTACCTCCAAAATCTGGATTGAAAAAGCTCTTATGATGACGGCTCGAGAATTTTCGCCCTAAAATTGTGTTTCTTCTGTGATTAAAAACTTTAATAAAAAAATATTTTTGAAAAGTTTCGCTGATTAAAATTTTAAAATGAACAATTTTAACCATGGGCATAAGATTAATATAGCTCTATAGTTGAAAATATTTTTGAAATAATGAATAAAAAAGGAAAATTACAATGTGATAATTGTTTTGAATTGGGCTTGATCTCTTTTTTATGTGTTATAAAACCTTTCTATTCATAATTTTATTATTTTAAGCACCATAACTAACAAACAATACTATATAGTTTTACTATGGATCAAAATAATTTACATAAACTTAATATAAAGATGAAGAAATAATGTTTAATTTTAGAACATGTAACACAAGCATTCAACCAATGAAGCACTTATATTGTCTCCAATAAATATTATTATGCCAAATACATAAAGTTAATAACATACTTTTTTATAAAGCATAATTTATTTTAGATACATAAAATTTTTGTCTAAAGTATTTTTCAGCCGAATAAAATCCAAAATGATTTGTTATATTATTTAAACTAGAAAATAATAAAACGAATTTTCTCAGAAATTATTCTTCCCGATTCAAAATTTGCTCTATTCATCTACTGCATTCAATATTATTATTTATTAAGCAGTTGCAAAATTTGTTTTATCCAAGTAATAAAGCATTTTCAAATCGTTTTTATAACATTTATCAAACATGTAGTTTTTCCCCACCTCCCCCGTTTTCCACGTAATAATTTTTAAGATTTAAGAGACTATCAAAAAGTGTGTTTAAAATCTGTAAGAAATCTTTACATTTCCATAGGTATTCACTTAATTAATTTTAGTTTCTTTACTTTTAGGATGAAATTAGAACACAAATTTGTAATCGGGTTTAAAATGGAACACCATAGGATAAATTCAAGATGGCGACCGAACAGCAATAACGTATTAGAAAGATTCTTAGAATTTTTATTTATTTCTATTCTTACAGAATGCTCTTACAGAATCTCAAGTGCAAATACATATTTTTTAATCGAGTTAAACTTCTCAAGAAAGTTCATTATTATTATTTTTTAAAGTTATTTATTAAGATTAAAAATCTCTATTATCAGAAAAATATCCTTCTTTGACTATTTATGTACATTTCGGAATGAGATATCGATTATAGATAACATATAAAATAAAATTTGCCTAACTTCTTCGTTTATGATTTCAATATATATATATATATATATATATATATAAACACGAAAATATAATATTATTATATGAAAGAAGCAAAATGTAAATAATAAATAAAAAAAATATATTTTTTGATCATAAAAGTTTCACTTAATAAAATCGCTGTATCTTTTATTTCTAAACCCTATTTTTTAAATAACATTTGTTAGGAATATAATTAAAAATGTAATTGGTGAGTAATAAGAGTTCCCTGTAGCACAAATGTATTTTAAAAAGGAATTTTAGTTCAGAAAATTTTAGCAGTTTTTTATATCAATTTTTATTTTTATACACATACCGGTGTACGAATTCTCGCAATTTATACGTTGAAATTATAATAAAAAAGGTGTTCAAAAAAACTCTAGCAAGAAATCCATTAGTATATTTGTAATATCATTATAAATAAAGGAATAAAATTTCAGATAAAAAAATTGTTACAAAAATTTAAAAAATAAATAGTAGGCTTGCCGAGGTTGAAAGGGATTCAAAGATATGCTCTCTTTAAACTGGTATTCAATCGTTGCTACAATTGAACAATGGGTGATGAGCGTTACGTTTCTGTCTGCACATCATTCAAAGGTGAATGCTTGAGAATCTTCTGAATTTCTTCCATTATGCAGCACATGAATGCAGATCACAATCTATGAAAAGTTCTTCCCAGAAGGCAACAATACTAGGAGGGTATTAAAAAGCCTTATAAAAAAGTTTTAACTATTAAATTATTCACTGCATGATGTCAAATTAACTGATAATTCTAAAACTTTGTTGCAATACCAATAATACAAACGCTGGTCTATTATGATGTTCTATAGTATATATTAAAATCATTTGACACTTTTTTATAACAAAATATTAGCTAAGACTTTAAATCATCCAACCATGTTTAAGAATTTCAAATTTAGAATGCCCGGTAATCCCTTAAATATTTAATTAAAATAATGCGTAAATGTTCGTATGAGTAACTTTTTGTTTTGTTCGTGCATTATTTTTGTTCTTATGAGTAATATTGGTAAATAAATCAGATTGGAATAATAATTAGATCACGAACTAGTTCACGAAGCAAGACGAAATTTTAAGATGAAATTGAAAACGAAATTATAAAATAATTTAAAATATTTTTTAAAGAAGAAAAAACAAGATGATTTAAATTATTGTTCAAAGCAGTGATGTAATATATGTTTATGTATTTAAATGCAGCAATAATATTTTAAGTTTTCTGTTGAATTTAACGTAAAGAAAAAATTCTAATTAAGCAATTAAATGTGTATGATATTGCATTTCTGAATTTCTTTATAAAGATTTCCTTTGTATGAATTCTTGTTTACTTTTAAATTTACTTAAATGAGAAAAATGGTCGCTTTAACTTTTTAATTTTTAGTGAATAGTGATTATAATTTAACTAGTGAATGAAATTGAATGTTTGGATTTTTGGTATGCTGGGGACACAACTAAAGCAAAGAATCCAGAGAGGGAGTGAGCATGCGTGGTTATAACTTATATGTTCTCAACAAATTTTTAGTAAACCAAATATGAAAAAAATGGATATTAAAATTATTTAAATTATGTAATAAATCTCCCAGCAATTTTTTTATGTTGTGTTTCCTAATAATAATATAATTTGAAAGAAAAGATATGTGAAATATTATCATCCATAATAGAGACAAAATTGATAAGAAAACAAATATTTATGTATCAACCATCTATGTTTACATCAAAATATGAATTGAATACTTTGATAATAATTAAAAAAAATATAGCTCATATATGTAATAACTTCATAGAAACATATGCACCTAAAAATATGCATCCTTTTGACATAGTCCCTTTTTTTTAGTTTGATGCACATATTTCTAGTTTTACTCCTGCTTTTAATGTAGTTGAAATATTGCCATAACTAGGCCCAAAAATGTGGTTGATGCTTCTGTATGAGATATATATGAGAAATCTGGAATATATTTTATTCCCCAAAAATATATAAGGGGGGAAAATCAAAATTTCAAAAATATATTTATAATAAATTCATAAAAAAATAAATAAATTCGTAGATTTCAAAATTTAGAAAATAAACTGTTTGTCGATACCCAAAATAACCAATAATATTTATTGAGATTTATAAATGGTAACTTGAAAAAATCTACACTAAAATTAAAAAAAGATAATGAATTAGAAGGAAGAATTCCTTTTGAAATTTATTTAAAATTTATTATATAATTTTTCTTTAATTCATTATTCAGTGCTTTTAATTTATTATGTCATTATGATGAAAGGTTTTGAAAAAATATTTATACTTTATTTTTCAGTTGTTAGAGGTGATGGAAAAAATTAATTCGAAATTTCAAGAATGAAATGTTCATCAAAAATAATAAAAATTTTATCATTTAAAATAGTTGTTTCTAAAAATGCTCTTGCTAATAAACATAGAGTCCTATATTTAATTTGTATATCACCGCCTGAGATGGATATTTATATAAGCATCAACCTCACGCGGACATTCCCAAGGTGAGACAATGACATCGAGCAAGCAAAATCGACAAAAAAAAAAAATAATGATTATTCAATCGTAACAAAACTCTAAACATGGAATTTCATGGTTTGTTGATTTTTAAATCTTTATACTCTAAACATGTTCTGAAGATGGAGAAGAAAAGATTTATTTGATAGCTATTAACAACTGAAGCACGGCGAAATCGTAGTCCAATTGAAAGGATAACGAATTAATACTTGATCATTTGAAAATATGTTGCTCATAATCTAAGCAAAACAATGCATTTTGAATTGATAACGCAAAATAATTTCACTTTTATGTTTAATAAAAAATTGCAAAAAAAAAATTTTTTTTTAATTGGAGTTCAATTTTGAATATCCTTGATTTTTTAGTAAGATTTAAGTTTTAAAAAAATGAAACACAAATTTCTTAAATTTGATTAATTTTTAATCAGTTCTTTTAACACTACAGTGAAACCTCATTAATCTGGACTAATAGAGTATCTAAATCATCTGAATTAACGAAAACGGATTAAACGAAATAAATAAATTGAGCCAAGGTACATAAAGAAACAACTGTATATAGAATTCAAGAGAATGAAATATGAAGCAATATAACCGAAAATTAAGTATAATATGTACATATACATTATTTTACTTATACAACAAACATCAGATGAAAAACTTATTTGTGAACAAAACACACATTCCAGGCTCACCTTAACTAACCACACATGACACCTCCAATGGTTGAAAGAAATTACTGATATTTTTGTTGTCTACCTTTAGTGGTCATTTCTTGAACTTGAGGCGCTATCTCAAAAATACAGTATTGACTAACTTGCCTTTTCTTAATAAAATGTGTATGTACATAGCATCTAAATCTATGTACATAGCATCTAAATCTATGTACATAGCATCTAAATGGGTATCCGAATTAAGCGAAATCCGGTTTAATAGGATCCGGATTAACAAGGGTTAACTGAAAAAAAAATAGGAATGAGTACAATTTTAGGAATTCGAAAATTTAAGTTCTAGTCTCTAATCATATATTCAAATCTTTTCAAATTTTTAAAATATG
The DNA here is from genome assembly GCA_030067965.1 of Latrodectus elegans. Lineage (NCBI taxonomy): Eukaryota > Metazoa > Arthropoda > Arachnida > Araneae > Theridiidae > Latrodectus > Latrodectus elegans. Next base: position 64,050,529 of record CM057811.1, on the reverse strand, counting down.
TAATATCAATTTTTAAAATATGTAATAAAAAAACCATTGAGAGACGAAATTTCGTTCCTAGGTTCAAATTTGGGAATGAGAATAAGCTAAGGATTTCTTAAAACGACTATAGAATGGTTTATATTTCTTCTACACTAGAGATTAGAAACTCTCGAAATATTTCATATAAATATTAAAATTATTATAATATAAGTAACTTGAAAATGAGTAACTTGAATAGATGTTAATAAGTTCGTATATTTTTCTCTCAACAGGGTTTCTTAATGCCATAATCCTTAATTAAATTTTAATAGTAACTTAAATATTAAGTTCATAATCTGATGACAAGTTTTTAGTTTTTCCACCTAACGTTTCTTAATTTCTCAAATTATTTTTAATATTTCTGTCTTTTGTAATCATTATTATTTATATTAACAGAAAAATAATGATAAACATTTTAAGGAATTTTTTACACATGGCATTACCTTGCTTTTGCCTTATTATGTTTGCCTTCTGAACAAAATTATTCTTGGTAGTTTTCTTTTTTGTGTCTCTAGAAAAGCAGTTTGACGCTGACAAGTAACCGAAAAGAAAAATGAATAAACAAACTACGAGAGATTTACTACAGGCCAAATTCGTTTATATATATATATAAAATTTAAAAAAAAAAAAAAACTTTTTCATATAAGTTTTAGATAAGATCGGTGGAACAATATTGGTCAAAATCCATGACTTCACGAATTATAACTCAGAAAACTATTTACCAAGCACTTTTTAAATGTGATAAATTTTGGAATAAATAATTCAATTTAATAAAATATGCGCGCTCAAATTCTACGATTACAGATTCACAGATATAGACACAATTAAATTAAAATCAATTGATTAAAAATAACGGGTGTTTAATAACTTTTCTCGAAGATTCTGATTCCAAAAATGATGAATTTAACCAAAATTTAACTACTCTTTAATGAAACAAGAGAAACATTTTTAAAAAAGCTAAAATATAAAAAACAAAATATCAGTAGAAAGAAAAAATTACAACGATCTAATTGATTATAGGCCGTTGGTGAGCTATTCAACGATTCAAAGCAATGCACATAATAATGTATTGCTTTGAATAATTTCATATCTCAGAATTTTTGTATTTAGAGAAAAGTTTGCTATTTCATATATAAATCCACAAATTGTATTCTAATTATGAAATTTTAATAAATGCAAGTAATTTCTTTTATTGAATTAGAAATTATTATGCATCAAAAATTTTAATTCATGTATGTCCCAAAATAAATTGAAGTGATCAGCAATAATTTGGAGCGCGTAAACCCAAATTTTAAATGAAAATATAAAAAAATGGTACATTAACCAATAAAAAAATTGCTCGTTGATTCTGCAAATTAAATTGTCAATACTCAAATTTCTTTATTTAACTAATATAAACCAAATCCGTTTCGGTTATTCATCACTCAACAAAATACAAATAATATGAAGAACCAAAATTGGGTTAATAGCTATTTGTTGCGTTATATAGGTGAACTAAGAGAAATTTTAGAAGATAAATGGAGTAAGATTTTTAAAAATTCAAAAATTCGGTTTTGGAATAATGAAAAATTTGACATGGGTTGTTGTTCTCGTGTGGCAGCTAGGCTGGTAAATTGGGGTGTTCTGCTCCACTTTTCCACCTGAATCGTATTTGGTGTGGAGTCCAACTTCTTCAGTACACACACATGCCATAGGGACCCGTTTATATGTTAGGCAACTATTCACACACAAGAAAAGGACAAAGACAGGATAGAGAGAGAAAAAATACATCCATACTTGAGCCGGGATCCGAACCCAGGACCTCCTATCCGTAAAGTCAGGCCCGCTGACCACTAGACAAGCTGGCCGGCAATTGACATGTGTTAAAACATGTATTTTCTTTACTAAGTTTTAAAGTTTTAAAAATTGAAATGTACTGCAAGTAGTTCCATTCTGACCTCTAAGCGTATATAAATCATTTTTAAAAACGCAGTTTTTCACTTCTGAGTTTTGAAACATCCTTATTCCATGATTTTTTTTCATTTTCATATTCCGAAAGAATTCATCTTATTCTCTGAGGTTGTAATCAAAATTTTCTCTTTTGTTAAAGAAATTAATTGTATTGTTATTTTAATTGGGCTAAAATATAATGTAATGAATTCGTGTTTTAAGTTCTTTTGCTTTAGGCTGTGGAATACAATATATATTGTGAATTATAAAATGCGCGTTATAAGCATTTGTTCGTCAAAAGAACTTCCCTAACACTAAAATCTGTAATGACATGTGCATACCATGTACTTTGTACATAACTTTCGACGCAAATTTCTATCTTAATGACACTAATTACTAAGTTAAAATTTGGTGCTTTGCAGAAAAGAAGGTTCTAACTGAAACCAAAAACAACTTGTATGAAATGTTAACATATATTTATCTAGCATTCTAAGGCCTCATCCTCAATTGGATTCTAATTATTTTAGAATCTAACTTTATTCCATTTCCTAATAATGAGGAAATTCAAAAGATTTTTCATAAATTTTAGTTTCGTAAAAAGATTTTCTCTCTTTTCATTTTCAAAAAGCATTTCAACATAAACTTATTTTAATGTTTTTATGGGAGAATATAGAGTTGTTGGCAATCCGTACTTTGAACTTCTACTTTATGGCTAGGGTATTTAAATTTTTTCAATGAAAAAAGTTAAATATAAAATTATATCTTTAATTGTGTGCAAAAGTAAAATATTGAAATTTAAAAATTATTATAATTAAGGTTAATATACTTATCTCAAAATACTGCTATTCTGAGACTCTTTCCATTTCATCATAAATATTCATTTTAATAAAATACTGAAATTATTCTAGCAAAATTTTCATAACATTTTTTATTAATTCCCCTTGAATTTTAATACATTAATAGTTTTGTTTCAAAATCATAGTAAATAATATTATTTAACAAGGTTACAAAAAAAAAATTATGTTTCTCTCGTAAAATTTATTTTCTTAAATCAAAATGAGCGAAGATAAAATTATATGTCTTAGTGATATTTTCTCTACAACATTAGGTAAGTCGAAATATTTCCATCGCCAGCAAGTTTTCAACAACCTCAAAATCTTGATATTGAGCAGATTTTTTTCAGGAATAGTTTCTGCTTAATGTATTTCTCCTTGCATCTAAAACTAAAGCTTTCTTCGTCCCCTGCCAACATCCCTTAGCAACATTCTAGGGGGTAATGCCCTCCTGCTCTATCATAAAACGACCGAAATTCTACGGAGAAGCGATTTTCCAGAAATTTCCCCCTCCTTAGGTAATCTCATAAATCAGTATCACTCGGAGCTGAAAATTTTAAATTTCATGTGTAATCGAAGAAAAGAGAATTGTTTTAGTTAAAAATCACATCGAAATATTAATGTAATCAACAAAATTCTAAGTTTAAAATAAATAAAAAAAGTTTGTGTGTTCGTTTAAATATATAGAAAAATATAAAATATCTCTAAAGCAATTGCCATAATGCTTCGATAAATTTAAAATTTGACTAAAATTTAATCGAATAGAAAAGTTTAGACATTTGAAAAAGTATTTGAAAAATTTTAAGCGGTAAAATTTTTTTGTGTGCGTGGTAAAAGTTTTGTTTCCTTGTAAAACTAGAAGTGTTTTATGTGGAAATAACATTTATGTATGCACTATACGTTTTGAATTGGCTTACACATGAAAATTATTGATATTATTGGGGATCTAAAAGTTAATTATTAATAAAAAACAAAATCAAGTACAATCCTAGCTTACATAGGATAATTTATGCTGGAATAAATCTTATAATAATAATCAAATATATTTGTTTTGCATTTTCTGACAAGTAAAAATATATTGTTTAAATGAAAACAAATAAATTTTAAATAAAAATGTATTCACACAGTAAATTGAAAGTATTAATTTACATTTAATTTCAAATTTAACTATGGTTAATTTGTTTGCTCTTTAATCAAAGGCTAATCGTATTTAGTAGATATAGATAGCATAAACATATTAAGTAAAATTTAAAATACTTTTAATAGCCACATACCCCCACACAATAACAACAACATATATTTTTAAGCAATAAAATTTGAAGTTCCCTTAGAAACTGTTGAAAATGATATAGAATCGAAACATTTATCTAAATAAATATTCAGATATTTCAAAATTGGAATATTTTAGCACACGTATATAATTAAACTTATTTTGAATTTGAATATAATAGCGATGATAATAAAAATAATCAATCTCAATAAAATAATCAATATAGCATAAATTTTATGTTATATATATATATATATATGTGTGTGTGTGTGTGTGTGTGTGTATAAGAAGTAAGTAACAAATTCCATTTAACAAATAATAATCACCAAAACACAAGAAAAAGGAGTTTTTAAATAGAAAACACTTTCAATAAGAACAAGGTAAATCATTAAGAACATATCATAACATTCAGAATTCTAAAAGAATTAAGAAAAAAATATTTGTGTGAATTAATGCTTGGAATTTATTTGTATAAATATTCTACAGCATTAAAAAGAAACTGTTCCCATTGCCTTGAATTAGTGAAAATATCTATATAAATATAAATAAATTTTTGCTGCATTTTAATGTATACTACATATATGTGTGTTCGTAATCATATATACTCAAACACGCATGTTAAAATCATGTTTTTAACTGTATTATTATTTTTTGGATTATTTTTTTTTTTCAAAATTCGTAATTAATCATTATCAAGCCAATTCTGAGAAGCTTACAAAGATTGAATTCCATTTATTTCATTGTTTGTAATTTTTTCTGTATGATATATTTTGTTAAATAGTAGAAAGCTGTCTGTTTGAAATGTTTATTATAATGAAAAAATCTATAATATTATTTTTCTCTCTCCAGTTTCCGAGAATTGGAAAATATAATTTTTTTCAATAAATAATGTCAGTGAAGTCTATGATTATATTCTCAAAATATCATCTGATATTAGAAAATATTTTTGTTTTAGCGATTTTAAATTACAAATATTTCTAAATATAATTTTTAGCTGTATTTTTGTACTACGTAATATCAAGGCTAGTTTTCACAAATTTTTTGACGATTTCCTGCAATATACTTTCTAGAAAAATATTGATTAAAGAATTATATTTAATGATTTACATTCTCAAATATAAATACATTTATTATTTTCAGTAACCTAAAAATAATAAGCACTTAGCAGCGCAATTAGGAACAATAGAGACTACTTCTTCAAAAAAAAAAAAACCATATATGGTCATACAAATAAGAATACATATGCAAAAATAAAATGCAGTATATATATATATGCTTAGAATAATAAAGAATACGGAAAATATCTCGAAGGAACGTGTTTTCAAAAATCTTATTATTTTGAAGTCATATGAAATGTTTAATATGGCATGTGGTACCTTAGAGCCCTTCAACGCATTAGAGGATTATTGCGCATCTGTTTTTCAAGGATATGTCGAGGTTACTTGTAAAACTGAGTAATTATGTTCTGTTCCAAAAAAGGTACGATTTCTAATTCCTTGACTGTAAGATTTTCGACTCGTAAAAATGTATAAAAGTTTACTCTCCTAGCAATGTGTCATCTGAGTGTGACCAAACATGAGCGAACGGATTTATATCAGTAGAACATGCTTGTAATTCCATACTTAATATTGTCTCAGCTTCAATTATGCCCCTCAAAATTTGCGATTTTGTATGATATGCATGTTTTTATGTGCAATTATGTTTATTCCGACCAAAAGCATTATTCCATTATCTCTATTGTGTGATCTTCCTGGAATGAATGTGGGGTTATTTCGTGTGTTCCTATACAGAAACACATCTCTACACCATATTTTAAATTGAATTAAAACTCGATGGTAATCTCACTATCTCAACGTTAACGAACAACTCTCAATTTCTTAAGCACTTATGGAACAACCGATGTATTTTATCAAGATTTATGAATTCTGAATTCTAATACGTTAAAAAAAAAAAAAAAAAAAAAAAAAAAAAAAATCGGACAATAACTGGAATTTAAGAAAAATAATACTTTGCGAATCAAAATGCTCTCTATAAGTTATAAACTAGGTGATCTCTATTCTGATGATATATCTATATAGCAAAATTCTTCGATTATAGCAATAAAATAATTTTTTACTCTAAAATTATAGCATCAGCCAAGTACAACATCACTTGTCATGAACAGCGATTCAGGTGACTAAATTTTCCTGGGTTGCTGGAGCACTGTGAGTTAGATCTTCTGCTGGTAAATCATGGATGTGGGAGAGGAGGGCTCTAACGCAGGTGACGAGCTTGTCAACTATCCAGGGGTTAAAATCCAGCCCTTAGTGATAGGTGCATTTTCCAAAACCATTAAATTAAAAATGAGATTTAATCAATATATCTCATTACAATTAATCACGTATTTCTAAGTAGCAGCTTTACGTCGCTTCCCGTAAGATTAGCAATGTGAAACATTGCTTGCCACTGGCAGTGACCACATTCCCCCTAACTGTGTTGCTCCTAATTCCATGGTTTGGGGACGAGTCCAAGTTAATCTGTGATATTCAAAGTCTATCGGCTAGTGAGGAAAGGAAGATGTCAGCTCAGATGTTGATCTAGCCACCTGACCGTGGTACAAAATTGTGAGGAGCTTGGTAATAGTCAAGTACGCTCTTAAAAAAATCGAGTGGTTTTTCACCACTCGATGAGCGATGGATAATTTTGTACTCCATAAAGATACAAAATGAATCCTTTTCTACTTAATTGGGTAAAGAAGTTCTCTTTTAAACACTCTATCCTAGATTCTAAGCAATTTTCACTCTTTTTTTTTTTATATGTTTATGGCACAAAGCTAATATGACGTGCTCTGGTTGGTTTAAATCATCACGTGGCTCTATGCTTTTGGTTTAGTTTCGTAAAAATGGAGGAATTTAAGACTTCATTTTGTAAAGGCGATCTATTTGAATTAAAATATATGTATAATTGGACAAGAAAGAGCGCAGAAACATTACGATAAGTCTTTTATTTCTTATATTTAATTGAATGACTAAATCAAATCTTCATATTTGTGATTTTTCACCATGATAAAAACTTTCTTATTCGAAAGTGTGAATAAATGAATTCTATTGAATTTATATTCATGTGATATTTATAATATTTGAAATTTTTGCTTAATTGATAGTGTTTAATAATATAAAAATGTGTGGAAATTTTATTTTTTATTTCAAATACTATTTTCCAAAATTTACCAAAATTTCATTCATTACTTTACCAAAATTTCATTCATTATTAATGAATAATAAATTATAATGAATGCATATTTAAATTCTTTTAATTTCGAAACTGCGTAAATATGACTATTAATTTTCTCATTGATTTAAATATCCAATATATATTATAAAAATATTATTCAAATATTGTTTATTGTACTGAACTGAAAGTGCGATTTATATCAAATATAACATTATACCAATGAATAAGAAAAATTTTTTCATAAATAAACTTCGAAGCTTTTTAATTTAAATGTTAATACAATATAAAGCAAATATTAATCTAATGAATATTACTTGACAGTATGTATTTCATTTATTAAGATTTCAATGACAATTTTTGATTTGATTGTTACTATGTAAAAGCATTCGTGGTTAAAACGCAAACAAAATTTTATATGTATCAAAATCTAATATTAATTTGTATAATATTTTAGAATTTCCAACTAGAAATTTTGGCTATGGAAATATAATTTATATTCGTATTTTATGGTTGTCATTGTCATGAGTGAAGAAAAAAATAAAAAATAAAATTAGCAAAAGTAAATCTGAAATATGTTATTTTGAAGATGATGAAATGCAATGTAAGGAAGAAATGGCTGATCTGGTATATACTGTATAATGTGTAATCAAAATAAGTTTTATGGAGACTGAGAAAATGTTAACTATTGTTATTACTACAAGTATTAATTTCATTTTGCTTGTAAAATGTATTTAAAAGTTTGAAGTAATATTCTATGTTTAATGTAAGAATGTGGTAACTTAATTAAATGACATGAAAACTCCAATAAATGTTTTCAGTTAAAATCTCTTATTAAAGTTTTTGGTTTTTAAAAATTGGTTTTCAAATAATGAAAGGTAATTATTATTATTCGTTAAATTAATATTACTTGATAATTAGCTTAAGAAATTTTAATAATGTTTTTAAATCTATTTTGAAATAAAGTTTTGTTTCTTTTTACAGCTAAAATCAAATTTTAATTATCTTTATAATAAATTTATAATTCATTTAAAATTTTCTGAATTTTTAATTTGAATTTAATTGCTTAAAAAATAAATATCCAGCATTTATAATTCACTTGACCACAAGTAGTTTTTACATGTATGATATTTTTGAGTAAACACATATGTATAAGTGTGTATTTTTCCTTTCAGATAAAATGATTACAATTTGAAATGCTTCATAAAATTCATCGAGAAAAAATATTTGAACTTATGAAGAAAATGTTTAAAACAAAATAACATTTTGTGATGAAAAATAGATCATCTATTGTTCTATTCTATAACATAATTTATGTTTCTAAGTTTCCCAAAGAGGCTGCTTTCAATGAAACATTGGTAGTATAAAACTTGTATTTTTTTCATATCTAAGGATGAATTTTAAAATAGTCATTTAAAGTACTAAGCTTTTATATCAACATTATTTTCTAACAGTGCCACAATGATGTAAGCACACCAAAATTTACAATTCCTTACATAATTTGTAACTATGCATTTTTAATGGTAGAACATAAAACATGCTGTTCATGCATTGCCATGTTTTTTTATTCCATGTGAATAAGATATTTTAAATTATTTTAATGCCAAAAACATTTGGTTAAAATTTTGCAGAGAAAAAATTTTTATATAGAAATAGAAGAAAATCTCATTGTTATTTTGATATTTGTTTAATGATCGCATGATCGAAAAGAAAGTAATTAAAATCTATATTTTATAAAATATGCAGTATTGCTTATGTCTTTTATTATATTGTAGTTTTCGATCTTGTATTTTTAAAAATCATTTTACTTGTAATGTATTTGAATATTAGTATATGTGATACAAAATCATAGTTTCAAAATATTTTTGTTCTAATTTGTAAAAAAAAAAAAAAAAAAAAAAAATATTATTCATTTAGTTTCATCTGTTTTTCATTTATAGTTGATTGATTCTAAATGCTTTAACATTAAAAATATATTTAGTAAATTATGATAAGGGCTATATCTATTTCATAACAAAGAAAAAATCCAAAATTATTTTGTATTTGTTTTATTGTATATCAATATTTCATCATTTTTGCCACATTCTTATAAAAATTTTCAGAAACTACTCGATAATCATTAATTTACTAACTTTAGTTACTACATTTTAATAAATTAATGAAAATACCATTTTTTAACAAATTACATTTGCTGTAAATTACAATAAAAAGTTCTATTAATTTAATATATATGATTATTCTCTTTATTACAGATAGATTTGGAATTTGATATCCAGAGGTTGACTGTTTTCTCAATAAATATCCTGCATTCTATGCTCCTGGAATATTATTGTAAGTTCAAACACTTGTCCTGTAAAATAGAATAAATAAGTGAGGATTCAGGATTATATTTTTGAGGCTGAATATAATTCCAATACAGAATGTAATTACGTAGATATCTGATTTCTTGCAGCTTTATTTTTTAATAAATAAGGCCTTATCTTTTTTGAAGTATTATTCCTATGAAATATTTTGGTATTAAAGTTTATTTAGACACTTTAAGAATACAAATATTATAAAAAATTTTAGTATTTTTTTTTAATTAGGTGAAGAAATTTGTAGAAGAACAACTTTCAAAAGTAATCCACTACTCTTGCTTTACTGTGCTCTAAAGCATTGATGTCGGATATGCAAGATTAAAAAGCGTTCCATATTTTATATAAATGTCATCATGTGTTTAATGTTAAGTACGATGTTAAACTTACTGTATTTTATGCTGTCACATGGACTATATGATTTATAAATTAAAAAATGGTTCAGTTGGAACTTTAATTTAAACTACTCATTCTTACTAGAATCGATCAAGATTTAAAATTTCCAAAATGCAAGCATTAAAATGCATATTTTTTATTCTTATTTTATTAGTATTCTTATTTTGTTTTATTAAACTGACAATAAAACTGTCAAGCTCCAGTATTAATTTGACATCATAAACATAAGAATGTCTGTATACATATTTTTATTTAATTTTTTTCTGCATTAAAAATTTAATAAATGTTTTTTGTATAATCTTGCATTTTATTTTTAATTTCATTCTTAGTTTCATAGAAATTATTTTCAGTTTAATTTAAACTTGGAAAAATATATCATAAAACAAGATTTATTTGCAAAAATATAATTCAGTTTTGTTCAACAGAATAATCTAAATATTTATCTTCATCCTCCTGTAACTTCATAAGTGCATATTATCAATATTCAAAAATAAATATTTAACTATACTATAAATAAAATTTATTTCTTCAAAAGAGTTTAAATTATATTTACTTTTATAAATTATTATGTTTTCACTCATAAATTTGTGATGATACAAAAACTGCTTTGAGTTAAATTTAAATGAACGCTTGATGTGCAAAATATTAAAAATTCCATTGAAATATTATAAAACATCATGTGTTTTTAAAAATTAGCGAATATTTACCAAATTAAGTTAATACGTGCAAGATCACTTTAGAGCCACGCTTTTCTTTTATGCAAAATCATATAACTACCTACATAAATTTAATCGCTCTCAAATATATATCGAAAAAATTTTACGCTTATTTTTATAGTAAAAAAAGTTTTATCTTTTTCCTACACAGTAAATGTTCAACTCTGACTTCTACCTTGATTTCTGACATTTTGTCACTTAAATCAACCTTGAAATATTTATCTTGAATGCCTTATTTCACTCTTTCGATAAGGAAAATGTTTTTATCACCGAGTTAATAAAAAATAAGGTTGTAAATACCTTTAAGTAAAAAATATATATATTGCGTTACAAGTGTTTGTTTTATTTTAAAGTTTTGATTTTATCACATGGATATTTGAAAAAGAAAAAAAATTGCTTGAACTCTTTTTTTTTTTTTTTTTTTTTTTCTTTTCTTTTCTTTCACATATTATTTATTTTAATCTGTTATAGAATACTTGATGCTGTAAGAGACAAATAATTTATCTCTCTCTTTTTAGTTGTGTCTTTGTAATTTGAATAAGTGTGAATAATATTTTTATACTATTATTTTTCGGATACAAGAAAACAACGAGTTCTTGAAATTCCAATATTTTTTACTCATTTATTATAGTTATTTTATTAATATTAAATATATTTTTAAATATTTGTGCAGTGCATACAATTTTTTTACATTAAATTTCTTCTTTAAAATCACACCTAGGAAAATAAAGCAGTAACTCATTAATTACACATTTACCTTCTTTATTTACCTTATTTTTATCCTCGAATTTAAGTATAGACATCTATAAATAAATATGAAAAACAATATAAATGACTTAATAAGTATTTCTGGTGTACACATTTGTATTTATATTTGATTGACATGAAACAAATTCTGAATGGTTAGATAAAATAGTATCTGGGTAAAAACGCCAAAAAAAATTATTAACATACTATGCTTCTTTTATAATAAAAAAGAACGTTTATAGACTCTGTACTACAATCCCTTCCAACTTGTTTTAAACTACAAATTAAATTATATAAAAAGCTGTGTGAGAACATATTATTTAATGTCAATGGCGATCTGTTTTAAGTGATTTAACGGATGTGCTAATAAGTGTGATGTGTAATAGACATTTTTTTATTTTTTTAGCAGCAGCTAGTCTTCTACTATCATTTCCTCGTAAGTCACTTAATTTTGATACTTACTTTAAATTTAAGTAAAATTTGTTTGTCTTTATTATATTAAACTTGTTTATTATTATATTAAACTTAAGAAAGCAGATATATAATGGCTTAATATCATTCCTTAGCGAAACCGCCGGATATCCACTGAATAAATATTTTCCAATCCTGTCAGGTTAGAAAAATTATCTCTAAATTAATTTCGAAATAAGATTTGGATTTTAGTAAGAATTACAACTTTAGGTATTAAATAAAAATTAATTAAATTAGGCTTAAGTGAATGTGCATTTTCTAAAAATAATAAATTATTCCTCTAAAAATGTTCATATTTTATTGCAAAATAATTTTGAGAGACACGCTAACTGCGCATCTTTTTCATTTCCTACGGAACATTTAAACGAGCACTTCAAATTTCCGCGGTAAACGTAATAGGTGTGGTTTTTGTTTGGGCGGGAACAGACATTTTTATTCAGCAGCCCTAACTGCCAGATTCGGTTGCATTTGTCTCCTGATGACCTGTTTTCGCAATCCGATAAATAAACGAGACTTGCTACAAGTGTTTGGAATCGTGCCATTTCGCGAAATCTGGGTCATATGTTCCAGTTCAAGCTACAATACAGAATTAGTTTTTTTCCTTTTTTTCTCTCTTTCTGTATTTATATCTCGAAGAACACAACACTAATTTCTTCCAATCACGTTGCCGCGCATCTTTTGACTCAGTTGTAAAACTTATATTTCATTTACTTAATTATTTACGGAAAAATTATTTTTAAAAGTATTATTTATAGAAAATCAATAATGTTCTGGTTATGATCAGATAGTATATGATCTAGCATGTGAATCGAGATTCTTATTATAAATATAATATAACAAATTCAATTTTTTAATTTTTTTTTTTTTTTTTTTTTTTTTTTTTTTTTTTGAAATGATATGAATTAAGAACTAAAAAAAAATTATTTGGCAACAAATGTAAATGGAAAAAAAATGAATGTGAGTTTGTTTTCAGAGTAAGATCTTATAAACGGCGTTGTTTACTTAGGGAGAAGCTAGATTAGTAATTATAAAGTATAAAATTTAATAAGCTGTTTTTTTTTTTTTTTTTTTTTTTTGAAATTCCATTTGATTCAAAAATACAATGTATTTATATACATTAAATATTTCATTTATCAAGTGCTAACAATGATTCGGCAATAATGTGTAATAGTTAAATTTCTGGCTCGAATAATTCATCTTTTTTTTTTTTTTTCCCAATATTTTCACTGTGATTTAAATGTTTTGCAGAAATATTACTTATAATAGTACTTTTATCTACAAAACATCCGCAAATTTTAATATCCTTTAAAAATTCGAAAAGAAAATAAATATGATTATTTCATTGTTTAAATTGTTTCTTATATCTTTCTACAAACAATTTGGAATTTGATATATTTACTACTGACCCATTTATTTTTTAATCTATGTTTAACATATTTAGTAATATATAGGCAGAGGTGCGTGACGTTCTCCGAAATAAATAAAATTGAAACAAACAATATTTTTACTGCATGAAAAACAATCCCTTAAGAATCCAGACCTTTAATTAACAGTAAGATATATGATTGTATCGAAAATATATATATTTACATGTGTAGTAATATTTCAATCTTGGATGTATAACTGAAAAAATGTAAATCAAATTATTAATCCAATCTCAAGGAAATATTTTCAAAGCGTTGATAATTTTATTCTCTTGACAGAGACGCTTCCCAGAGGGAGGAAATCTAGACTTCTGGGAAATTAAGATGAGATGAGTTCATTCGAAAGCATCCCCTTGCATATCCCTCCCTTTGTGGGTTTTTCATAGGATCAATTTCTTTCAACCAACCTCGGGGAGATTCCGTATACCAAAGCTCTAACTTTTACCCAGGTCGACACCCCTATGAATCATACGATGTGATCTCATTTCCACACATAAGAGTTATCTGTTCAACCAAAGCACTTATTAAATTTTTACCGTGAAAAATGTTGTATGAAAACTATTGATAAGGTAATTCTTCTCTTGAAAAAAGTTACTTATTAAAAAATTGCTTCAATTTTTTTACTGCGGAGCTTATTAACAAATTTATTATAGAATTTTAATTTATATCACCACAAACCAGCGGTGGTGATAATAACAGACAATTGCAATGACATCATACTTATATTTGTTGTCACATAATCACATATGGACAGTCCAATAATCGAAGGCTTCTACCAATCAGAAGAGTATTTTTAGAAATTTCCAATGAACTATTGCCCACCGGAAGGACTAATCATAAACAGTGAGCAGTAATTACGTATTGCTAAAAGAAAAATTAGGGAATTTCTCAACTAACCACTTCGATGCAAAGAATAAAATCTCCCCCTCCCTGTCACCCATAGATAGTGTTCACTGCTAGTGAAATGACATCTCTGTGAGTGAAGGCCAAATATTAGGGGGTCTTCTGATTAATACCCCTTCTATCACGAAGAATTCCATCCAGCTGCTTCCTTTGACTGGTAGACTCCAACTCAGGACTATATACAGAGAAATATGCTGGTGCAACAACAACCTGCCTCCCTATATTAAGCTATGGATGGCTTGAAACCGGGACATTCTATTCCAAAAAGTCTTACCAATGGGCGATGATTAACCACGGCGAAAATAATTTAATAGTTAACTCTTATGAGATATTTTACTGCATTCCCGGAATGAAATTTTTGTGCATGACCAGTGCAATGATATATTACCAAAAATTAGAAAAATTGTGAAAATATATTATCTTCGATGTATTACAAATAAAGGCGATGGATCATCCTTTTAAAAATATCATTGGGTTAAAAAATTCGTGATGGAAAAAACCTCTGTTTGTAAACAAGAATCCATTTATGAGATTAATACTAAACTCCGCTTCAAATTCTTATGGTAAATATTCAATGATGGTAAATGAGACATCTATGAAATAAATATTCAACTCTGCCTCAAATTCTTACGATCAATATTCAGTGATGGTAAACAAGAATCCATCTATGAGATAAATAAGATAAATATTCAATGATGGTAAATAAGAATCCATCGATGAGATAAATATTCAGCTCTGCCACAAATTCTTTTGAATTTCAATTTTGTTAGTGTAAACAATTATTAACATATGAACTGCTGGGGTCCCCTATCATAACAATTTTTAAGCCGAAGTTCTACTAGGCCAGAGAAAATACTAAATAATGACTATTGCTGTAAAATATTTCATTTTGATAAAAATAAATTTTTTCTACTATCACATTCAAAAAATATTAGTCCATGGATCGAAACACTCTTGGAAGACATCTGTAAATTCCTACATATTGCGCGCAACTATTTTATTTGTTTTTCCTCCAACAGCTTTATTCGAGTCAAATCTTGTTTCTTTTAATACAAATATATATATAAAGAATCCATTTTTCACTAATTCGTTTCTTTATTTCTTCAAGAAGTTGAGCAATAATGTGTTCCTGTAATCTAGTGAGGATACACTATCCTACGAGTAATTATACTAACTGGCATCTATAGATACCATATAGTATGTTATTATTTGCGGTCATGCATGTACACATAAAAAGAAACTTCTCAATAACAACTTATTAACCTCTGGGCTCCAGCATACTTTTGCTAAAAGCCAACACATGCTCAGCTTGAAAGCAATCCAAAAGGGAAGGAATTCAAATTTATGGACATCATATTATAAGACAGTTCTACAGTGTTCTACAATGATATGCCTAATATTTAATTTTTCCACATTAACATTGTTGGCGCTTGCGAGCGTAGCGCCCCCTTTGAGTCATAAAAAAGAAACCGGCAGCAGCGATGTGAGAGTCGGAGAAATAAAGTGTTGTAGCGACGTAAGAAAATGGAAGTTAAAACAAAACAAACATTTATTACATTACACATAATTAAGATTAGATACAAAAAGAAAACACTTAATAATTATAAAATAAAATCAAGGTTACATAGTACTAGGGTGGTACAAAAAAAAAAAACGTATTTAGGAACCGGATGGTTCTTCCTTGCCATTTCTCACATTACTCTCCTCATCTCATTCGATGTTGTTTGTAAATTGGGCAGCAGCGCCATCTACTTTCAATGTTGTTAATATCGGTCTGTTACAGTGTGTTTTATACATTCCTTGAGTGAGTATTAATTGAGTTAAAAACTGAGCTATTTTACAAATATGTCTATTATATTTCCAGCGCTGTATAAAACTATTTCTTTATAAAAGGACAATAGATTTCATGCCAAACAATGATATATTTTTTCCTGTTCCTTTTCTGTTTTTTGTAATTATTTATTGTTTGCTGTTAATCTCAACTGCACAATTCACAATATCATAATAACTTTACACCATAGCTGCTTTGAATCTTTCAATAAAATACAACTCATATATACCATTCAAAGTAATCGACTGCTGTCCATCCTGTCCAGTGATCAGCGTGACTGGCTGTGGATAAGGAAGTTCTGGGTTGAAATCCCGGTTCGGGCATGTGGATGTACTTTCTCTTTCCTCTATCTTTGTTCTTTTCTTGTATGAATGGGTTGTGAATGGTTGCCTACTCTATAAACGGGTACCTATGGCATGTCTGTACCGAGGAAATCGTACTTCATACCAAATTACGGTTCAGTTGGAAAAAGTGGAGCCAGTCTAGGTCTGACACGAGATAACAACAACAACAAAGTAATCGATTGTTCCTTTCACAGCCTCATAGTGTCGTCGATGGATTTCTGATTCATGGGATATTGAACAACTTCCGCATGAAACACAACTTGAATCTACAGTCTCAAATTTTGAAGTGTATTTTAATGCTATTTTATAATATGTTGTTTCTCCTCTGTTTCCCTTTAACCTCATACTCATGAGATTTAACTTTGTTATCCTTAGTTCTCGAGTGCATTCTTCGAAATATGGACTGACATTGACTAAAATTTACCCAACTACAGTGAGTAAAAGTATGTAAGCATTATTTCTTTCAACTTTTAAGTTTTGTCGCCTAAGCCGAATATAATCTTATAGAAAAAGGATTTTTAAATATCTTATTTTCATATTCATGATTAATTTTTATAAAAAAAATTAATTCCACAGTTAAATTCCTTATTTTTAGGATTTGATTTCAAAATGTCATTTACCGCTTGTTGAGCTAATCATCGGAAGTAGCTACTCTTCTTTCCGTTCTTACGAAACTACAATATTGTTCATTTTGCATACTTAGTTGTTGAAAAAACTCGAATATTTTATACATAGTTTAGTGTAAGGATTTCTTCAAAATGAGATTTTAGTTTAAATAACGATATTTTTTTTTTACCTGTCTATATTCATTTGTTCCCTATTTGATAAAAAAAACCAAGTATTAAGAGCAAATGACTTCTATTTAATAGGTTTAGTAAATTCAGATTTTATTTTACTTCATCACATGTTGCCTTCAATTTTTTGCAATATCAAAATCCGAAATTTTAAGATTTCCTGTGATTTTTCAAAGTTAAATTTCATTAACGCGCGAGAACATTTTTTTTTTAAATACCTAAAATCTCCGACTTTAAACAGTTTTGTATTCTTACTTGCAATGAGATACAACTGTACCGTAGGTCCCGGTCTAATTAGCCCTTGTGTGCAAAAAATGACCGTTGAGCGACAAACAAACCGAACCGAGATACAACTGCAAGTGAGTAATCTGATTTAGCAAAAGCATTTCCTCTTAACCCTTATTATCGAATACGATTTTAGGATTTTATTTATTACTTTCTTACATTCTAGCTGATCAAAATAATTAATACACTCTAATACAACAATAAAATATTTATTCAATGTTTCTGTAATAAAGCTAATTCAATATTCAGTTTTTTCAAGTGGAAATCTGCCGGGTTACGTGTGAAATTAAATGAGCTTTAATGCGAGGACAGAATATTGAATTTCTTATACATCTCTAAGTTTTAGAATTTCTTTACACTTATAGAAAAATAATTGTACAACCTTTTTTTAATGTGATCTTATTCCTTCCTAAATTTATTTTCAAAATGAATTTGATAGTTGTTTGCACGATTTTTCTTTCCATATTTAAACAACAAATTAACTGTATTATTATCGTAGTTGAATTATGGTGCTGCAAATCTCAAATCCGTTATTACGTATATCATATATTAAGCTTATACAAAATGAAATGTGTTTTTCTGCTGGTAAATTGATAAAATATTCGGTATGATAAAAGCTTCGTATATTTTCGCAATAAAAAGTTTTCGAAGTTAAATTAGCTGATATAGATAATATTAAGATGACACTTATTTTTACAACTGTTTGACTTGTATGTCACTCTAGGTATTGTCACTTCTGGTCTTGAACTGTCAATTCGACTGTAATTTAAAGTAGATTCCTAATTATTACTAACATCCCCGTATAAAAAGGGAATCGAATTGATGGGTTGCTTAACAGGAAACCAGAGCTTAAATATGAGGTTTCAACTCCTGATTCTGCGGGCGAAATCAATAAAAATAGGTATCTTTTCCCACGATAATTTTGTTTCCATTCTATTTTCTTTTTACCTATTTTATTTATTTTTATTTCAAAATAAAAATATGCTTATCAGCTGTTTAGAGTGTGGTATGAAACAACAAATTAAAAATATTCTTAGAATGATTTTTTTTAAATTATTCATTTATTTTAACTTCTTTGAATAAAAAGTTAGGATCATTGCATTCGATTGAAAATCATTTTAAATTGAAGCAATGTTTTTTTTTATTATTAATGAATTTTGAGAAATTTAGTTTAATAATACATTAAATAACAAAATAACAATTTTAATCTAAACCAATTATTTTAGTGATTTGACAACACACAAATATATATATGTATAATGCATGATGTAGGATCACTAAAATTTACTACAAAAATTTATTTTTGTGTATTATGTGTTTTTGCTGTCAAAGTAAATTGTCATTTAATTAAAAAAAATGTAGATGCATAGTTATTTTATATTAAGAAATTCTTAAAATATGAGGTGTGATAGAAAAATAGCACCACTCTAAGTTTTCCAATCTTTGATTTAAACCAAATGTTGAGTTTCATTTTGAAGTAATCTTAAAATACGGTTGGCACATTTTTTTTTCGGTATGATTTGTCAAATTATCTACTTTGTACCATTTTTTAAGACTATTTTAAAAAAAATGCGTTTTATCTTATCGCTCTGCCTTTTTTCTTACACACGAAAGTTAATTTGACCACATTAGGATTAAATATATTCGAATCTTTATAAACATGTTATGGGTATTGAATCCTTGAACTGTTGAACTGAAAACATCAGCATTGATCATATGAGTCAACGTCACCAAAATAAACACATTGTTTGCTAATCGTAAGGAGTATGAAATCGTTTTTTGTATAGAAAGTTTTGGACATATATTTTAAAAAACGAGGTTAGTTAATTTGGAAAAAAAATACTTTAAATTTAATTTAACAAATTGATTTAAATAGCATTCTTTTTCGTAAATCATATTCCACTTTTTATTAATATTCTTTAATAAATTCTAACATTTTTTTAAACATTTTTCTATAATTCTCTATTAGAGTCTAAATATTTTATACTAATGAGCGTAAACGCATCAGACAGCTAAAATTAAGATAAAAATTAAAGTGATCAAAACAGTTTTAATTATTTGGAAACTACTAATTAATAAGATAATAACCCGATTCATTGTTTAAGAACAATATTGTCCTAAAAATGCGATTAAGTGAGACATAAATTAATTAATAATGTTGATGTGTAGAAAATATAATGAGTTCTGTTGTGTTAGAAGAGAAAAGTTTCTAAGAAAAGTATTTACGATCTTGACTAATATTATAATGATTATATTTCATTTATTAATGTAATAATTAATATATATAAATACATGATATATTATTGGCTAAAATGAACACGATTCACTAATACAGTGAATTATTTGTTATTCTTAATTTATGAAATAAAAATGGTAATTCTTATTTATAAAACAAAAATATCATTCTAATTCTTAAATAAGAATAATAACCGATTATCCTTATTTATTTCATAAATAAGAATAAACATAGGAGGAATTGATTTGCACGATTATCATTTATAATTTCTATAAATTCCAAGAGAAAGGTTTTGTAAATTATTCTGTACTTTGTTTTGTAAATTAAACTTATCATTAGTATAGAGATGTTTAAAAAAAATGTCTTAATTTTTATAATGATTACTGCTTTAGAATCTGCACAATTCATCTATCTCATTTTTTGTTTACAAAAAGCTTGAAATGTCTCATAAAAAGTTAATGTTGTTAAAATCGTTTCGTATAATCTTATTTTAGGTTATAATTTGTTATATAAATAAAACAAAAATTAAGAAAATTTTGCCTATACTCTTATAATCCGAATGCCTGTTTCGTTACGAACCAGAACACACTTTCAGAGATTTATAATCATCCATTCTACACTATTCTCATACAATCAAATTCTTTTCTGAGTGTGCAGTTCGCAGGACTTAATCTTTCTGCTGAAAGCATTTTAAAATTTATATATAAAAAAATATTCGCATTAGTTCGGAAAAAAAGTAGAAAGCTTGTAACTAGTTATACAAATCGAAGCTTTCGACTCGCTAAATTACATTTTTTATCATAGTTCCATTGTTACTGCAGGACATCGCCCTTTTGACCACGTGACCTTTTAGCCATTTAAACTATGTACGCCGATCCGGGATTGGTCACAACACCAAGCACTACCCCTACATTCCTCCAAGGACCTTGTTTATTTCTCTATGGTTATTTTTTATTTCTACCTCTCTTGGGATATATACTTTTCTCCCCCCCCTCTTACCTTCATTTTCTTTCGCTATGTGTGTGTGTGTTGCCTTTTATTTTTCTCTGAGTCTTATAATGAGCAAGGGGCACTATATTCTTATTTATTTGTTCCTTTTGACCAAAAGAATTTTCAATTAATTTTCTTAAAAATAAATATTTTACTGTAAAATTTTGAAATTGGCAAACTAAACGAAATATTTACAAACTTGAAAATAATTTCTTTTACAAGAAATATATTCTTTTAGAGAAGAGAATTATATTTTATTTAATTTCGCAGAAATTGAATAGGGCTTCAAATCTATTTTTTAAATCGAATAAATTTTCTGAAGGACAATTTTTCATATTAATTAAGCGATAATTACATAATTTACAAACACGAAATTATAGAATTATTTTTTACATGATCAAAAACGTAAATTAATAAATTAAAATTCAAAGACTTTTGCTATCAAGGGAAAATGTAAAATTATGTTTTACTTCATTTAATTTTATTCATTTATTTTGTTCATTTATTTTCCCTGTTTGTTTTGTACACATAAAATTAAATTTTATCATTTTTCTTTTGATAAATTTTAACATTGATACCCAAAGAATTTTCCTTGCAATTCATAAAACCCATTTTAAAAATTGGATATTGGCGTTCTATTGTAATTTCCATTATTTATATATTTTGTTGACAGATAAATAATTAAATAATATGAATAATAATAGGAATGTAGGGGTAATTAAATAATATGAATAATTAATAAATGATAATCCGCAGGGAAAAGCAAACATAAAAATTAACATGGCAATCAAAGAAAAACCTTTATTTCCCAGAATCCTTCTCGTTAATCTAGCTTTCACTCTTACTCCCCAAATTTCAGGGGAAAATTTCACAGTATAACTAAATCATAATACTATAATAACAAATTAATAAGCAATTTAGTTATTAATTATGTTATGTGGGTAATATTATTATCATTAATTTAACAGAAATCAGGAAAACAGAAAGTAAAAAAAAAAAAAATAGTTTTGCTGGAATTTATAATATAAAAATATTATTTTTCCGTGACCAAGATAACAATTTCCTTTTGAATTTCGGATTTAAATAGTTCTCTGTGTATTCCACATTTAAACAGCGTTTTAAATCATTATATAAATTTTCATGCAAAAGTAGTTATAGAGCTATTCCATTCAACGTTAGTTTGCAGTTGGCAGCTTTTGAAATTCCAGCAGAGCAGTACCTCTACATTATGACGTCACTACCTATTCCGCGCGAAAACCTCGGCAGGAGCCCTGCAGCTGCACTGCATGGCAGCCTACGCGATGAAATAGCTAAATCTGGCTGTATTTTAAGGCCAAAAATATCGAATTTAAAATTTTCTAATTTTTGAGTTATTTGCACTAGAAGGTAAAAGGATTTGATATGAGAAAACATTTGTAAAATCTACCGTGATTAATTTAAGTATTATTACTTTGATGTAATTGTTTCTTAGTCTGCTGAATTTTAATTTATTTAATCGAATTTAAATAATATTATTAAATGTTATGCATTAAATTTTATGGTAAAATGCATGTTTTTTTAAACTCAACGTAATAAATTTAATCAATTTCAGTTTGACATTTTAAAAATAACATGTTGAAAAATTATTTCTTCAAAATTTATATGAATGTATCAAAAATTTCAGTTATCATTAATTCTACATAAAAGATCTGCTAATTTTTAATCTTAGAACATCATTTAAAGAAACAATTACTAAGTTACTTATATTCTTGATTAATTTAAGCCATGATTAATTGAAAAAATTACATTCACAATTGAATCAACAAGAATTTTCTTTAAACTTTCGACCATGTTTTTTACACATACACGCATAAAGGTTAAAATTAATAAGCATGAAATGTTTCTTGCTACTAAAATTAAGATATTTAGTTCAATACATATAAATGAATTTCTCATAACCTATTTTTGTAATAAATATAAATTTTCGTGCATCATAATAACGGCAATATTGTATCAATTCGTACTTATAATAATAACCGTTATTTAAATATTTGAAAACATAATTTACCTATTTTTTGTTACCCAAACATTTATTTAAATTATAATAATAGATTAAGATGATGCACACAATTTTATTCTACTTTTTTATAACTTTAACACATAATAATATTGCGATTAATCTATCAGACACAATCAAATCCTATTTTAATGAACTTTTCTGGTGGTCCCGATCTTATTTGTAGCTAATGAAGTTTGGAAGCGGTTTACGCAGCACAAGCATTATTGGGAACTAAAATAATGTTTTGTATATGTATATTTCTTAAATTTACCTTTCCAGACAAAAAAATTAAAAAAATTTTTTTCTTTAAATTAAAAAAAAATTTTTTTTAATTCATCGAAATTTATAATATTCGATTAATACAATGATCTTAACTTCTTTATTTATTTTATGTTTAAAATTGTAATTGCAATTAACTCGAAAAGATAATTATCATTTATTTCTTGTGTGAAAAAAGTATTTGCTGAGCTGAAAACATTAAAACCAACCATTTAGTGTTTAACAAATATCAATTAAAATCATCAATCAGTTTTTAATGTTAAAAAAAAGAAAAAAATACGAATTTTTATTTTATTTGAATTTCTGGTTATGAAAGAAATTCAACGAATAATCGGAAAATTAATTTTCAACACTAATTCAGGGAAATAATGGATTCCAAATATTAATGGATTTTAATATATTTCAATTATGTTATAAATTAGGTAACATTTTAACTTATAATTGTATTTAAGTGGAATAGCTATTCCATGGATATTAACGGATGATATTTGTAGATATTTTGTTCTGAAAAATTTAATAAATAAATTGTGAATTCTCCCACATGAAATGAAGAATTCCATTTTGGTATTACTATAAAACTTTCCTAGATAAAAACTCTCACTAAATCTTCTCGATACAAATTTTTTTAAAATCAGTTATTGGTTTATTTTGATTAATTAAGAATTTATCTAATACTTAGTTCAATTAAAAATCACTAATTTAGAAATTAAAAATTTCTCTGAATATGGCTTTGAAAATATAAAAGGGGATTTTCTAGTATTAAAAGAAGAGATGGAAGTTCAATTTAAAAAGAAATTTCCCTTTCTTCAAATTTTATAAAAGAATATCTCAATTACTTTAATACATCTTTTGTTGATGTGAAATTACTCAAAATCAATTCTTTTCTTAAAGTTGAAAATTCATAATAAACTATATTTTTTGTTAATACTTTTTCAATCCTTTTCAAATTACTAAAGTTTTACAGAAAGAAAAGAAAACTTACTAATTTAAAAATAAAAACTATTTTAAAATTGATTTTATGACAATATTTATGAAATTAACGAGTATTAATATCAAAAAATAAATAAAAACTTCAAGATAATTTTGGTATCACTTCTACTGATTAGGTCAATAATAAATTCGCATAAAGCTTTCATATGAAATTGTTGAAAAACTGAACTAATTGAAAAAAATTTATGCATATATAATAGGTTTATTTTTATTATAAATATTCTGTGATATTGAGAGTACATATATACTCTCAATCTCAATATCACAGATTATTTATAATAAAAATTATTAAAAATTCATAATAAATTACTAGCCATAAATAAGACTGTAATTGTATGGGTGTAAATTGGAAAACCAAGAAAATTTCCAAGGACCCACACCAAAACATGTACATGCACATTATTTATCTCCCATTGAGCAACAATGGTTGGAATCAAACCTAGCACTCTTCATTCCAAAGAGTACAGTCTTATCACTCTGCTCAGTGAGTTCAAAACAAAATATTGTCCTCAAATTTACAAAACTTTGGATATCTGCGATATAATGCTCAATTGTGTCATACTAGGAGTTTGTAATAATGTACAACAAAATTGTAAGATGGATGGAGAATTTCTCAAAGCATTTTTATATTAATAAAAAATAAAAGGCTATAAAGTGGTCATCTGGTCTAATAAAACCAATGCTACCATCACGAATTATCTGATACTGTCATATTAAAAATATATTTTTGAAGTAATTTATACTACCAGATAATATTGTATATCAGGTGCAATACAGATATTTTTTGCAAAAGTTCTTTAAGACTTAAGCATGAGGCACATTGTTTTCAATCGTTTATTATGTATAAACTGTTAACCTGAAAAACACACCCACCCACTTACTTTTCATTTCATTTTACTCTAGTTTATAAGAAATAACAAAACTTGCGTGTATAATTATTAAGCTTTTATGTCGATAATTGAGAGTATATATTCTAAAATAATATTTTCCTTATATTAAAAAAAATTAAAATTGCATTATGAAGGTTTTCAATAAGAACGATCTTTTACGTATTTAATTTCAAGAATACATTTAAATTAAACTTGCAAAATTTATATATTAAATTACGTTATATTAATGGTAAGTGAAGTTCGTAAATCGCTTAGCAATAACTTCTGACAGAAAATAAAAAATAAATAATCATGATGTCATGAGATACCATATATCATGCCTACATGATATGAAATTATCAGACTTAATAAGATTTCATCAAATTAATTATTCTACATTTTTTTTTTTTTTTTTTTTTTTTTTGTATTCTATTCGTACATGGGAGTCCAAATTCCAAGATATTAAATTTAATATATTTTTATATAAAAAAATTTGTGAGTTATAAAAAAATGTATAAATAGAACTGTCGAAAATTTCCTTTTTTTTTTCATTTGCGACAGGGTTAACCGACTTCAAAGCCCCCCCCCCCCATCAGCTGATACTCATCTGTGGGGTTTAAATATTTGTGGCCATAAACAGTAATTCTTCGACTCATATTAATTTTTCTGCAGCTGCTGTTCCCTTCGAACCGGAAGCTGATCTCCGATCGGATCGTGTACTTATGAAGGGTGTTTGTGTCTGTATCAGGAAAAAAAGCTTTTTTATGAAATGTCAATGCATTCAACACTCCCTAATCATGCAGCTGATAACTACTTTGAAGGTCATAAGTGGACTTTTTATTCCTAAAAAATCTCTGCATTTACGCACTTTTTTTAAAAAATTCCTCCGTAAATTGAATAACTAGAGGGTGTGTTCAATGCATTGATACTTCACAAAGTATTTTTTCTAATATAAGCGTACCTCGCCACATCTATCTATTCATGTAAGGTCACATTCCACACACATACGCAAAATCACATTTATATACATATAATTTTTGAAATTAAAAGAAAAAGGCACCATTTCCTCTGAGAGTCTTAAGATGGTGAAAGAGGGTTTCGATACATACAGCAAATTCTAGGTTATAGATTCAAAATAATATTTATATACAGAGTGCGGTACGTAAAATCAAAACATAGAATAAAATTTATTAAATATGATTACTCTCCTTCTCACAGTTTGTGCTGAAAGAGCCACCACATATATGCTCATATATGTGGTGATAAGATTTGATAAGCTTGATAAGATTTGCACATATTTGATAATCGTAGCTCCATTCAGCATTTATCTGAATGGTGGAGGCATGGTAACCAAACGACTAGGAACATTGTCCGGCTTTTGAATCACTTGGATTGCCAATGTTAAGATCACCTTTCAATGGATTCCATCACATGTGGATGTGTACAGCAATGAAATTGCTGATGGTCTGGCCAGAGAGAGCCGCCTTAAGGATACTGCTCATGGTGGTTGCTTTACTTCTTCGGGGATCGACCCCAAGTCAGGCAAGATATATGTTCCTGAAGGAGAGTCCCCGTGCATTAATGGTATGCCAAAAATCGCACTGGTGCTGCTCTGAACAGGCGCGATCAGACAACTCTCGCTAGATTTTGAAGTGGACATATTCATATACGACGTCGAGTGACGGGACACAAAGTTTATCCCTGTGTCCAAAATGCCATGCGACTTAAGTTGATTTTACCCACATTTTGGCCTGTGCGTCGGCTTAAATAAAGGTAAAAATATTCTGGAGCAATGAGGTAGTGCTCTATTATTTGAAGGGCGTTTGGGCTCATGGACCTGGTTTGATGTTTCAATCAACCAAAAAGGATAAGACACAACAACACGTATATACTCTTATCAGTTCTTGTGTGGTGATAATATTTATAATGTCCTAGATCCTGATTTTAAGTTCTTCAGATACGGATGGATTTGTTTCTCAAATTCTTCCCTTTAACAATCTCCATAAGTAAAAATCTCAAGTGGACAGGTTAAGAGAGCGAGGACACATTTATAGCGGTCCAGGCGAGCCCTGGGTGGTACCATTAGGTTTACGTTTTTGGAATACTCATCCAGCACCAAGTGCCTCGTAATTTTGAATCACGGTCAGGTGACGAAGTCACACCTGAACTATCACCCTTCTCTCTACATCCGCGCCACACCAATGGAAGGACTTTGGATGTCACATATTAATGTGGATACGTCCTCAATCCACTGAACTCCAGCAACCCAGTGAGGGAGCGTGCGTGGTCAACCTTTCAATCACTTCCCGCAGCAAATGTTGCTTCATTTTGCTGATCTTAACGGGAAGCGGCGTGAAAGTATTGAGCCACTGGAGCTCAACAAAGGATACACCAAGCTTTTGCTGATCGTCTTCTCAGGTGTAAACATCTTGTGGATACAAGACAAACATGATCTGATCCGTGGCATGCTGCGTTGTCTTGTTAAAAGTAATATCCAATTGGTATAGTCTGAGGTCCTTTCTCTCCAATTAATTCTGGGAGTAACATAACTGAAGTTTCTGGAAAGTTTGAATAAAACTCCTCTAGGATTTCTAAATTGATTTCATTATTCATTGTCGTCTCAAAGACCATGCCCCCCCCACACGGGAATCTTGTTGCCAAAAACGTAATTTATATATATATAATAATTGTAAAAAGCGCAATGTTTTATATTAGGACGGGTCGGTTTTACGTACCGCATTTAGTATAATTGTAATTATCGTATATTATATATAATTATTAAATAATAGCTACTTTTAAAAACAAATTAGAAAGAAAATGAAAAATGTTTGAAAATCATGCAAATAATAAAAAGTTAAAACTGCACTCAGGAAAATTTAACACTAATAGATTTGAAATTATAAATGATAACAGAATGTACTAGTAACAAAGTTATTTATTTATTTATTTATTTTGTAATTTTGGATGTAGTTAGATTATATAATTCTTAATGATTAACACAATTATTAGAAATTTAAAAATTGATTTGAGAAGTCTTAAAGTAATCTTATTTTCAATGACAGTACTATAAGAGACATTGGTGAAATCAAATCTAGCAAAATATTTTCGATTTATTAATATTTGAAAAAAAAAATGACTTCTATGATTTCACTCGAAATTAGAAACATAATCTTATGTTTTTTTTTTTTTTTTTCCAAAAATAGAAAATTGTGTAAGAAATTATTAAGATACAAAATAATAAAGTATTGCATTTTATTAGTTTTAATGAATGGAGAAAGTGTTCAGAAAAATTGCTAATCACATTTATTTCATCTATAATCGGTGGTAAATTTGCATTAGTTATAATGAAAATATTTTAGATCGGGTAAACTTATCAGAAAATAAATCAGGAAATTAATAATTTGAGTAATAAGAAGTTTATTTATTTAAACTGTTCTAAAAAAGAATTTAAATAAAATCCTGTTTTTGACTTTTTCAGATGAACAAAAAAAATATTCATCTATCTTTTAAACTTTGAATAAGGTGTGTAACACTTGAAATTTCTTTCCAATGCATTTCTGATCGGCTGCATGATGAGAAAAGCAGAAACACGTTCGCTACAGTGGAAAAAGACAATGGTTTTTCAAAAACTGAAAAATAAATTGTAAATATACTTTTTTTGCATTGTAGAAATGTAGTAATTCCTTAAATATTTTATCTCTAACTACTACGATTACATAGAGATGACAATTTTAATTTAAGAGAAAGGACCTCACGTTTTTGTTCTTGAAGCAAGTAGAGTTCCGGAATTGAGTGTGTCAATGTATAAACAATGTTGCAGTATTTTCAAACCAGCGTTATTATGGTTTAAATTAGTTACATTGTAGTCAAAATTTTAAAATAAAACCTAATTTTAATTTAGGAAGAAGCCAACATCCTAATATAAGTTACATTCCATTTTCTTTGCTTAATATTTAATTAAATTCGGATAAAAATTCAGTGGAAACAAAGAAAATAGATGTATACAAATTAAACTATGCTTAATCATTAAAACGGTTCTTACGTTAAATTTATGATTAGTTACTTAATGCTGAAAACTAAAAAGTTGTAAGTATAATTAATTCGATATTGAATGTACATAAAGGTTGATTTAAAAATAAAACTGAATTCAGAAATTTATTTAAATATTTAAATGGTAGCTGATTATAAGTTCTTTTCATTAAAAGAAACTTAGTTTTGTAGTGAACTTAAATATTTAAAAAATATTTACCGCGTTTCTCAATGTAAATGTATTTCCTTCATTTTAAGGCTTTCTTAAGCGCAAAGCTAAGGTATAATAATAATAATTATTATTTTTTTTCAAATTTTTTACGAAGTAAAATACCTCAGCCACAAAGCCTGTACATAATTTGTTGGATTAAACTCAATAATATTCACTGTAAAATTTTTTCTTGCTCTATTAATATAATCAAAATTATATTCATTGTTAGTATTTTTAAATTTCCTGTGGTTACATTTCACTATCAATCAAACCAATGCAAAAAATAATTAATGTATTAGAATGTCCCTGAATTATATACAGTTACCTACAAAATGTTAAAAAGAGTTCCTAAAAACAGTAATTATGACATTTTTTTTATATTCCCATGGAAACTGTGTCAATTAGTTCCACTTCAAATTTAGGTACTTATCCATTTATTTTGATAATAAAGAAATAACACGATTTTTTACTGAGAAGAGAAAATAATATAACGTAGATACGATGATTTTATTGGCTCAAAATTTAATTTTTAATGTATACTAAATCGAATTTTTTTGCGCAAGAATTATCTAAAAAGCGACGAACAAAGGTAAACAACCTAAATGGTAAACAAAGTTAAAGCTAGTTGGTGCAAAAGATTGCTTAGTGATAATTTTGACGATTAAAAGAAACACTATGGTCTCAAACCAGTAAGCACAAAAAAAGTCAAATGCAGCAAAATTTAATTTTATTTCATTAAAAAGAAAGGTAATGTTACATTATACTTACTGGTGAAAATGTGCTTTGGATCCCCTGCTTGGCGCATTTTCAAAAAGTCGCCAACTAGCCGTTTTTGCGTGTTGTCTGGTGGAATTGAATGATCTGAGAGACACTACGCAAAAACGGCGTTTCTATGGCGACGAAACTGAAATCCGTATTTTTAACGAATTTCACCCTGGGTATGGCAACGAAAACATAAAAATTGTTTTTTTTACGAATTGTATAACAAAAGTACACACATAATTGTATAACAAAATATAACAAAAAAGACAGGATTGCCACAAGGAGTGCATTTAGAATGCAATAGTCAGGGTTACCACGCTTTGCGCGTCTATCGTCCATTTGGCGAGAAAGGGGTACCCAAACCACAGATTAACCTAAGTAGTTTCCGCCATAAATAAACATTGGCGTTTAATAAAAAATTAGTTTAAATTAAATTGGTAATTAATAAGTTTTCTCAATTAATGATAATGGTTTAGTTTATACTAAAATGAAATTAATGCTTGTATTGTTTCTTTTAGCAGTTTTTGAAAATGTAAATATTTTTAAACAAACATGAGTCAAATGGAATATTTATGACAACCATTTTTTTCTATCCCAGTTAGGCGAATATCAAAAGCGGGGGTTATCATGCAAAAGTACCCAAATTTAAATAAAAAAGGATCATAAATTAAACTACAAACCAAAAAGTTATAGAATATAATCTAAATAAAATCATCAATTACATTCTTTCTGATCGCGCGTCCAGACAACTACTTGGATATTAACACTATTTTAACCGCACAATATGGTTTAGGAAATTCCACTCCGTAAGTAAAGTAAAGTTACCGTAAAAAGATTATGAAATAAAATATTACTAAACAGACACTAGTGGTGTCTTTTCAGACATATCCGGATTTTAATAGAATTTGATTGGAGGACTTTATTCCTTTTTTCAAATAGGTTTTTTAGTTCTTATATTATTTCGTCTCCTGTGGGACTCCACTTTCAAGCTGGTATTAGTAAATCAAATCGCCGAAAAAACAAAAGCTAATATTCTCCAGAGATCTAAGCTCAGCATAAGATATTTGCCTTTTTATGCCAACCGTATCTCAACCTTCCCTAAAATTTCAATTCACTTATTTGTCGATCTTATATTATGCCAACACTTTAAAGATCATAAAATTATCTATCTTTCCTCCAATACCAAAAATACTTCTACTTCTTAATTCAAAAAACGATTCTTATTGGTAAAATTATTGTTATATTAATCGCAAGAAAAATAAATCTAATCTTAGGTAATATTGTAATCAAAAATCCCCTCTTTTTTTTGGTTAAAAAGTTGTTATTCTATGAGGGATGTTCCACAAGAATTCACGTGAAACAGTTATCGAAATTGAATAATAAATAAACTAAAGACTTATAAAATTTTAATCCTTACTAAATCCTCAAACTTCTCTAAATGTAGATAATAAAATATTAATCTACAAATTACGTCAGAGACCCGATTCTGTTCTGGGATTCTGTTTACCTCTGGGAGCACACATACAATCATTATAAAATCAGAAGTCTCACAAAATAGAACCATTAAACAAGAAGCTGACATTCATAATTTATTATAACAAACTAAGTCTCATTTGAATACCGAATTCCCCAATTCTTAGAAATTATTATTCAAATATAATGTTAAATATATATACACACTAAAGCTCACAGGACAGAAAGAAAACGCCACTTAACAATTTTTCATCCATTTATGACCTACCAATAAACTGGCCACAAGATTACATTTCCAACCAAATTGAAGATTTTGTCCACAACACACATCCTCCTTTCAAGTAATATTTTTTTTCTATTTTCTAGTTTCAATACAATTTAAAATATTAATTAAAAGAAGCAAAAGTTTTCCTTAACTTCATCAATATCGCAATTTTACTTTTATCAAGATTTCCTTTTCCTAATTATACATAAGAACAACTCATAAGCATTGGTTTTACAAAATAAATAAATAATAGAATAATAATTAATTGATTAATTACTTAATAAAAATTTATTTTATAATTTTTATTAAGCAATTAATCACTTATATATTATTATATATATATATATATATATTTGTGAAAAATTTATACCGGGGGAGGGGAGAAAGATGAACATTTTTAATTTTCTTATTTACCCAGAAATTTTGTATATTAGTGATTTTTTAATTTTTTACTCTCATAATTAAAATTGAATGTTAATCTCTTTTACTTCTTACCTTACACGATTAATTTAATTCTTAAACTTAATTAATAATTTGTTTCAAAGTAATAAAAATAGTAATTTCTAACATTTGCTATAAACATACTTGTAATTTATATTTTCATTCCAGACAATGAAAATTATAATTACTGAAGCATGTTACATATTATTCAGATAACTAAGGTTTTCGGCCTAGATACCGCAGAAGATACGGCTACATATGTCAGTTAAAAAAAATATACATTACAACATCAACATGATTAACTTAATTTGTTTGAAAGAGGGAGTTGGTATTTTCTTTGAGACTCAATATACATAAAACTCTCATTATTTTTGGAAATTTGCGATAACTTTTGTAGTTATTAAATTTTTTTACTTATAATATAAGGTATGGCCGTATGAAAATAAACTTAATTTAATGAATAGCATGTAAAAAATAATCAAAATATTTTTCACTTTAATGGTGATGATTAAAATAAGAATCAATAAGAATGAAAATGGAAGCTAAAATTATTTTTTATAAAAAATTCTCTTTAACTTATCCTCAAAGCAGATTTTTGCTTAGATGATTCATTGTAAACACACTTAACAAGTGAAATGTGCTACTTGCTTGTATAATTATGCTACTTTTATTCGATTTTTACTATGAAACAGGAAAATTTTTTATCTTTATAGTTTCTATATATTATGTTTTTAAATAAAAGTTACTTTTATTGATTACCTGATGCATTAAAATATGTATTACTTATTAATTACAGAGGAAAAAAGATGACAACTGAGGTTTCGGTGTAAATTATATGCGATTTTATTCTTTTTATCAAAAATTTTCATTGATATAATCTTATGGAGACAAAAGTTTTTATTTTAAACTATTCTATTAATTTAAGTCCAAAGCAAAAATTTTAAATTATAATTATGTATATGCTATTTTAGTTACAAGAGAAACACATTCCAGAATCAATATTCTTCAAACCTACATTTTGATCGAACTGCAACTGGCTTAACAATTTCGTGACGCCCTCTAGCGGCGATTCAAGGAAATGTTTTTGAATAAGAAAAATAAAAATATGAATTATACATTAAAATGAAAAAATGTTAGAACGTAAATATTTCGTTGATGTTTTATCATTGTAAATACTTTAATTAGTAGTATATTATGCAAAATTCAGGATCAAATATTATTGTGCTTTAGTGATTTCAAAATATTCGGAAACTATTTTTATTTTATGATGCATTTCTCACAATATATTTTTGATAACAGAATTGGTTTCTTCTGTTTATTAATTATTGTCAGCATAACCATATATTTCAGTATTCCAGAATATAATCAGGAATATTTAGAAAAAAATGATAGTTCGAATGAAAATATCGAATGAAATTCTAATGGATTAAAAAATCCGCTATTAATTTAACTAATGAAACTAAAGGAAATGTTGAAATTTTTATGTCTCAAAACTTTATTACTTATTTTCATCTATATTCTCATTTGATGAAGAAAACAATAACTGGAATATTTCATATGTTTAATTAATTTTATTTTATTATTTTTAGTCATTTATTGTTTTGATACTCTTATAGAAATTAACGATTAATATATTTTTACAATAGTTAAGCAATAATTCATAAAACTTTTATAATTTTATTTTATGATTCATAATTTTTAAAGAATAGTTATTTTCCCTTCATGAGAATAAGTAAATAATTTTATATCTTGCTATGCCATCACAAGGAAATTTATTAAATATAATTGAAAAGAAAAAAATTCTCTTTATTCACATTCATTCTTCTTTATCATATGGGTGGCGGCTTTAACAACTTTTAGATTATTATCATGCCTCAATAAAAATTATTAAATGTAATTCGCTTTTATTTTAAAAAGTTTCTTAGCTATTATAAATTGTGAGAATTTTGTTATTACTATTCGAAAATAAAGAACGAATCACATTTTCCTACTAGAGCAACATTTTAAAAACTAAATAAAAAAATAAATAAAATCTTCTTCCTAAGATTATTATAAGAATAAATCTATCGAATCAAAATTAAATTTATCTCAAATTTTTCAGCGAAAAAAAAATACTTTATGTGGGAAATTTCTTATTCTTGTCAGTACAACTTATTTTAAAAAAATGTAGAAATTTATATTCAGGAGTTAACTTTAGTGATTAATTTACTTTAATTATTGAAAACCGTTTACTCTACACTAAATAAATTATTATTTGATTATTTTAAGATAATTCTATTATCTCATTCAAAAATATCTTTATAAATTTTTTATTAAAATTAAAAGATCTGAAAAATATATCAAATCTTATTCCAGCTATTTGATTTTGATTGTTTATTAAAAGAAATTTAAGCTCAATATAAAGTAAAATTAAAATCTAAATATTCGCTAACATTTTTATTGAAAATAAAGCATAGTATTTTCAATAATTAATATTTAATTTAATTTTCGATACTTAATATTACATTAAAAATTCATAAGAAAAATACTTAGACCAAACTATTAAATAAGCTTAGAAAGTTTGTTGCGATAGAAATATTTATCTTTTCACAAAATCGGAAAAAGAAATTTATTAATATATGTTGCGAATTATTTTGAATAAGAAATGGGCTACTTGATGTTAAATATTATTTTTCTTAAATAAAATATAAAATTGATACCTATTTTTTCTAAACGTATTTTTGGATAATTTGATATTGATTATAATGCTGTATCTGAATAAATTAAAATATTTAAAACACTCTGTACGCTATTTTTTATAATGAGATTGCTTTAAAATATGTTTTGGACTATGAATTGCGCTACTTTTTTTCTTTTTCCACTGAATTTTAACATAAGTATTTCATATTTAATTATGCTCTAGGTTTAAAATGTTCGTCTTACTAAAGTTTGAAGTTCAGGATTTGATATGAGATTGTTCATAGATCATTTTAGAAGAAAAACACATCCTTGTGCACATAGAAGCCGGCAACCATAATAGGAAAGATTACTTTTTTCAATTTTCGTGATGCCCTCTAGTGAGCGTTTTTCAAACATCTCTAGAAAAAATATTGCGATCCAGGGGAAAAAAAAAACTTCATTATATTTTTATTAACATAAATAGATTAATAATTCAGTAGAATACATTAAAATATTTATTATTTGGACACATTACCATATTAATTATTCATTCTTTTCAATATTATGTTGTATTCGTTGCCAATTACGACTCACAAAATAAGTTTTTGTATCCATAAAAAATAAATGTATATCTGAAATTCCATGTTTTAAGATTTTTACATAAGGAGCATCAATTTGTGAGACTTTTAAGATGTGAAAATTATAGTTAAGAATAATAACATTAAAAATAAATAACATTTTCATGTGATATGAGCTTATTCTTACAATAAAATAATTTAATTTGAATATTAATGATAACCAAAATTACATATTGAGAGAATTATTCTTTAAACTGTGTGAAGATCAAACACTTAACAAAACTTTCGATTTCGTAAAGTGCGGATGTAAGAGATTCAAGAAGCATAGGGGGAGTGTGTCGGAGCGAGAGGAACGGTATGGGTGTATGTAAAGTCGAGTAATAGTAGAGGTACAGCTTCCAGGCAATGGAAAATACATGTGTTTCGAATAACGTAAAATGAACCATCTAAATTTATGATGTTTGTTAATGTAAAATAAATCTGTCATAAAAAAGAAGATATGTTGGTATTGCTGAACAATCCTGGAAACAATAAGTTCGTGAAACAATCACAAACTGCATAATTTAAAAAAAAAAAAAATAAATAAATAAATAATATAAATTAGCTACTTAAACCAACCACAAAACGGAAAAATTATATTATTTGGTTCTCATAGTTGATAGAAAATTTTCAATAAAAATTCTAAAGCAAGAAGGATAAAAGCAGATATAATTTTAAGAATTAATGAAAATGAATATTTTTTAAAGATTAATGCACTAA